>VOMN01051189.1:0-21161 GCA_014899125.1 Orchestia grillus | reverse complement strand
AAGATATGCGGGAAATGTCTTAGCATTTTCTCCGGAAGCGAATAAATATCGTCTGTATCAATTTTTGACATCATAAGACCAGGTGCTAATTGCTGCATTCTACAGTCACACATCAACATAAAGTCGAGATGTGTATCAATACTCAAAAGAAACGAGCATTACTTTATTGGCAACCAACAAACATTCGTCATTATACTAATGAAGCTCAAAAGGTCATGGGAGTAAAACAGCGGCCATAAACACGGTGACTGATGTTCAAGCCCAGTAGAACGCACGAATTTACGAAGCGTTAACGTGAGCTGCTGGGCACTCAAAATCTAGTACGCTGCAACGCCGTGAATCACTGATCCATGCAGGGCACAAATTCGTGAATTGCAATGTGTTCTCGCAATTCTTTCTCATCTGTCTGAGCTTTCATGATTTAAGGATTAGTGCAAGACTGGGCTCCTTTTCATCTTCAAATAAAAATAAAAATTTGAGCGAAGTAGTAGGTTAGGATAAAAAAGACAAGATTTGGGTTCGATAAAAAAACTGCACGGTTAGCTGTGCAGCTATAGCCTGCATGTTTTCAGACAAAGGTTGAAAAATGTTTCTTTATGCGTGAGTAATATTTGAAAAATGGTCATCGAACCACACCGACAAGGTGTATGTTCAGTTTATAAGTATGCGTAGAAAGCAATTCGCTCAGGTGCCTGGAAAAAATAATTTCTGTTAGCCAGAAATACTTTGCTCGACATTTTGAATTTGTCGATCATTCGTTACAACTTTGAATAATATGACTATTTTGGTAACTGTTCATAGAGTCATGCGTGCGATTCTAATTCCATAAATAGTTTTAAAAAATCACTAAACAAGGAAGAGATGATTCCCAAGAAATATTATAGCTAGGAGAATATCTCCCAAAAAATCGTAAGAAAGTTCAAAGTGTTATCAATACTGTGAAGGCTACAACTGTGATAGAAAAATCAATATATATAAATAAACCAAAGAAGCTTTTCGCATTGAATACAAAATTGATCGCATGTTCAAAATTTTCGCGGGCTATGTACTGTACTTGTAAACTACTATAACTATTCAGAACACTAATATTTTTATTTTTCGTGTTCTTTGTACTGTACCTATAAAAATCAACAAGATTTAGTGAAGTTTACTTCATGCATAGTCCGGAAATCATCCTATATTAATTAAAGGCACCCGTGGACAGGAAATCCAATCGTATAATTCTAGATCCGCCTGCCGACAAAAGATCTAATTGCCTTCTGCAGAAGCGAACGTGAGATTGTCGTCGGGATTCCCTTCGCGTGCCTGATCTATGAAACCTGCATTTCATTTATGCACTGGTATAGTGCTAATTTTCACGCCAGTTTCCATGGAATCTCACACGTGAGTTAAGACGCCTAATCAACGTGTAACTGAGCATCCACAATGGTAAATACTACGGAAGAGAAAGATCCCATTCTCAGCGCTAAACCATTGGGCAAAACGTATTTGAAATGTTATTTAAGTAAAAATGCAGATATAGGTAAAATAATGCATCCATATGAATAAGAGAGCAAGAAAAGCCACGTTAATCATAAAAATGTATTTCCATAAAACTTAATTTCAAAAGTTTCGGCTTCTGGCCATCTTAAGTGAGAGACAAATTTCTGAAAATTTGGAATTGTAACTAATTTAACACGTACAATGGTGTTCAGAAAAGACCAGACCTCTGTAAATCCTAAATGAATATTTTATTTTTAAAGTAATAATTAAAAACTATATACCATTGAAAAGAGAAATTTAGGGAGATTTTATTTCTTTTAATTAAGTTTTGAAAATAACATTTGTAAGTTGATTCCCATCCCACGCAATACATTCTTCACATCTTTATCTCATACTGATCATAACATTTTACAACGTTTCACTACCAACATTGCTAATTTCTCTTCGAAGTTTATTTTTAAGTTCATCGATATTTCTAGAGTTGTTTTATATAGATACTTTTCCTTCTAAATAACCACATAGAAAGAAATCGAGCTGAGATAGGTCAGGAGATAGCGCAAGTCGTTTAATACTTCTTGAAAGGCTTCTTGAAATTAATCTGTCTGAAAACTGTTGCTTAAAATGAGAGATATTTACATTTGCTGTATGAGCTGTATCTTTGAAATCTTCCAAATTTCCTCTTTCCAATGGTATGTAGTTTTTAATTATTACTTTAAAAACATGTATTTATTTAGGATTCATAGGGTCTTCTCTGAACACCCCGTACTATGAAATTGCATAAGAAAATGTAAAAAAAGACACAAAACCTGGGAAAATACAACAAGGGCAACTAAGAAATTATGGTTCGTAACAAAATAAAAGTAAGATACAAAACAGATGAATTGAGATTGTCGATTTACTATTGCTCAGGGAAATAAGCTGAGGCTTTTATTTAAAACAGGCTTGAGCGAGAAAATAAATAAAAATTTCAAAATTCGTACATCCGTGTAACATTTTGATTCGATTGGATAGAAAATTGATCAGCTAAAATTGGGCTATTGCACTTATCAGAATGTTCTTGGACCGCTGGAAATGGGGGCGCTGACAAAACTGCACCTGTTCTGAAACTATGTACTACCGAACTGCTCGCCAACGCTGGTACGGAGAGTACGAGATTCACATCCAACGTACTCAGATGCACAAAGCCAAAGAAACTTGCATTCGAGCAGAAAGTTTATCCTTGCAATTAAAAAAAGAAAAAAATCTAGAACTATTCACTAATATAATTTTGAAGCCCAGGTCCCTAAAACATTTCACTAATACCACTGCCAGTTCTTTCCTCAGCTTGTCCGATTGAGCACCAAAATAAGGAAGAGAAATGTTTCTTAAGAAACGAACGTAAAAATACGCTCATTTCTTTACAAAAAATTTTCATTTTACAAATATATGTTTCATTGTAGTAAAAATTCAACGTGTGTCATAAATTCCCCTTTTTTTCTTTGCATCTTTTCACAGAAAATTTAATGCGTGTCTTCTCACTATCACTTTGAAGTTTCTAATCAAATTACGGTTACGTCAGCGTAACATAGTCTGTAATTTTGTTACGTTGAAGCATCCTTCAGTGTTGGATGTCTTCGTGCTTTCAGTTCCATCGAATTTTCCTCAAATATTATGCTTCAAAGTTTTTGCTGTCTATGTAATTACTACGCTCGAGTAAACTTACAATGAAGCCCCACTGCAGTAATTCGCACGTAAATTAAAATTTGATCATCGCTCCACGTGCAGACATGTCTGCCAAATCCTGATTGTTTTTTTTTCACTATCTCCTCCCTCCAGCAAGATCACAAACTTCCATGGTGGACGAAGAAGAAAAAACGCGGAATTATAGCAAATTGAGTTACACTGAAGACAAGCCGTTTTCCATGGCAGCGTTTCCCTGACTTCATGTTATACTAAAGCCATTATAGGCTGGCTCAAAGCTTAGTTTAGCTAGCATGGGCTACCGAAACAAGAAGCGTGCGGCAGCTCCGTCATTACGAGAAGCAGCTCGCTATTAGTGAAGCCAAATTGCCGCTCCCCGCGGCCGGGCCACGGTCCCGCGACCACCCGGGAGTCGCGCCGCACTTCGCCCCCGCGCGGCCATGCCGACGTTGCCAGCTTCTGCTTGACACGTTCATGCTCCATCCTTTTCACCTTTTATTCAATTTTGCTGAGCCAAAGAACATTGTGAAAATTATTCATCGGTCTTTAAATGGAGAATAGTGAACACAAGTAGATGCCGCAGCTCTTCCCGCGACTAAAGCAAGAGAATAAGTGAGGGAAGATGATGTTCACTTGCCTCCATGTCATGACTGACAAAACATGTTTCATATTCGTACGGTTTGATTTAGATAGATTTCATTATTTGATGCGTATCATGTACGGTAATTTAATAAAGAAAGAGTTAAAGTTTATCTACCAATATTTTTTTTAGTTTTTTAGAAACTAGTAGTTAGGTCTTCAGTGTCAGAGATAATACTTAAGAGGAAAAATATTTCCCAGTGACTGAAGTAAATTTCATGTCATAAGCATGTCAGTGAAGAGTCAAAGAGTACTAAATACCGAATTTAAGGAATAAAATAGTCCTATTTTATTTGTATATTTAATCCATAACGTGGCCTAGCCCAAAACTGTATAGCCGCTGTACAATCGATAAATATGTACTGCCACTATCTTCTACTTCGATCGGCCTCATTTGGGGTTGTTACAAAGTGTCGAGAAAAGTGGACAACGGGCCTGATGTGTTCATTTTGCAGCTTAGAGCTCCGTCGGGATGATTCCTGAATTTAGCTTAATTATTCTACATGCCATTTGTATTTTCTCAAAAGAGCTCCGATTAAAAAAAATTTGCTCACGCGGTGAGACCTGAAGTCTTATCTCCCGACACATTTATACGAGTTTATTTTAAGTTAATGTCATGACGCTTGTGAACTGCGACTGTCGCCGCCCCTTATGAATTCTAAGCTTTTGTAGCATTTTCATGAGTGGAAATAGAACAAATTTTTTGTTTGTACGAGAAATATATATTTATTCAATGGAAAACTGAATCTGTTAAAAGAGCCGTCTCATTAACACACACTATTTTATTCAAGAAATTTGGTCTGGTTCTTTAACTGTTTTTTGTCTCGTTGCTTTGTTATATTGACATCAGAGTACGATTAACTTTTCATTTTTTTCGTGTAAGATTTCATCGTTCTTTTACCATCTTATTAATTTTAACCGTATTTTACCGTATTATTATTTTGGAAACACGACCGTTTTAGCGTATTATTATTTTAAAGTGGTGGAAATATTGGAAACACGACGAATTACAAATTAGCACGTGATTTTACTGATAATGATTTAAAGTTGATAAGACTTTGGCTGAAGGAACCTTATTACACTAGAAATTAGAATTTAAAGAAATTTTTTATTGGTGTACTTTTCAAGTAGTAATTAAAAAACAAACGACTTTGGGATGAATTTTGATCGAAAGAAAGGTTGCACACCCTACAAAAATTCAAATGTGAATTATAAAATTGCTTAATAGATACATGCGTTTTCTTTAGATTGTAGTACATCTTCACAGCGGTTATGCATATAATTAATTATATTTGAAAGCATTTCTATGGGTATTTCTTCCCAGAATTCCTTACCGGCACTTTACAACGTGTCTTTGTTTTCGATTTCGAATCTTCTCCCATTGACGCAAACTGGCTTTGTTAATACACTTCAGAGACTCTAGGCAGGATTCAGATCTGGGGACTTTAAGGGCCAACCCAGTAATGCAATATTATGGTCCACAAGCCAACTAGTTGTCAGTTTTGAGTCGTGAATTGCAGCGTTATCTTGCTGGAACACTGCGTTATTCTGGTGGTTATTAGCCAAAAATGGAAAAAGACTTCTAAGACTTCTGTATACTGCAATGCATTCTGCATTCCCCTCCACTTTCACCATACTCTTCTTACTTTCGAAGGAAAATGCTCCTCAGACCGTCAGAGATCGTAGTCGAAAAGGCCACTTGCTGAAGACGTGTTCTTCTTTTACTAAATCGTGCCAGGGTACCGAAAACTGTCAGAGCCATCCCCCCTGAATTTTTTTTAGCGGAAAAAAAATTTCCCACCAATCTCCGCTATTCCATTGCTCTTTATCCCGCGTACATTCCTCTCGTCTTTTCTTGTGCTACTTCGTCAGTGCTGGTGCTTTCTTCTCTTATGCGAGTAGATGTATAAGTTTATCTTAATTTGACCCTAGTTTGGTAACCTCGGGTTTCTCATACTCCGTAGTTTGCCTTCCATATTTTTCCTAAAGATGTATGACTAAGAGTTTCTCCTTCAAATAACCTGAAATTTAGGGTTACCATTCCGAGGTGAAAATTTGTCCCTTTCTCCTGGACGTTGTATTTAAATCTAAGGGCGTTTGAAGGCTTCTAGAAGGCTTCCCCATAGTGGACATCGCACGTAGCAGCTTGCGATGGCTGGTCGGGGTTAGTTTTGGTGGACGTCCCACCGATTTCTTGGACCCGTACAACTCTAAAGTTTGCAAATAGCGGCACATAACTTTTCCAGTTTTTTTAATTTTCCTGGAAATTGCCGGGCAGGAGCATCCTTCACCACTTGTGGCTTTCATTCTACCTTTTTTCTTTTTGTCAGCGCACTGCTTCTGTCCATTCTTATTGATTTCATACATTTAAATCTTAGTCGTCTCAAGAGCGCAGTAAAGCTGAGCACAACACCGGTGCCTGACATGGTTTGATTTATTACTTCAGTGTTACAGGTGCAGAAGTACTGGAATATAAAATTTTTGGAGTGCTCTATCTTCGTTTCTATCAAAATCTATCTCAAAATCCTCTGATTTGGTGATTACTTCTCGAGAAATACTCTTGAATAAACATTTTGTTTATACACTCGCTTCTAGTTTAACTAACTTTCATCAGTCAAAACCTCGTCAACTTGGAATCATTATGAGTACAATCATGTGTCAATTTGTAGGGTGTTTTATCGTTATTTCGGCTCCTTTATTGCCGTATAATTCTTCGTAACAATGCAAGCATCCACTTCCATAAAATGCTGGCAATTCTACCAAGTGAAAGAAAAATACATTCTCTTAGCAAAATAGTATTTGTTAGAAAGTCATTGATGATGCCAACTAAAATAGAAATTCACACAGTCAATTAGTTCAGCTTACAAAGGAGGTAACTTTTGAAATATCAACTATTTAAAATATCCGTAACCCATACTGAGACTGTGGGATATTAAATAGTTAAAAATTTTAAACTGAGACTAAAATAATTCGCATCAGAATTTTACAGGTTTATTTAGCATCAGTATGACTGGCTGTATTTCAGTAGCAGTTAGAATAACGCAAGAACTCAGATACAAATTATTTAGTCTGGAGTAAGTGGGTACCAGCAAGATGATTGAAAGTTTAAAGACAGTTTAAAATCTCGGTTAGCTGTTATTAGTTCTCAAGGCTGAACCAATTAGCCGAGTATATTTTTATTTGATTAGACGTGATCACTGGCATCTTATCACATACTATATTTATTGCCACTATTTCTGAATTTTTCAGTCGTAGCATAATAACACTTTTTATGTACACTTTTCTGAACGGGTGGACCATAAATACTACGCATAAAGGAAATGACTCATCCTGTAATAAAAATGACTCTTATTATACAAGCATGATAAAGAAAAAATAAGTTCGAACAGGATATGAGCTTGAAGAAGGTATAAGACAAAGAAGAACATTAGCAAATATAGGTATGACATCCATAAAAAGGAAAAACTATTCAGCAAAGTCACTTTTCTTTAATCGAATGTTCATCAGAAACAAAGACAAAATTCTGTGGCATTTAGTAGTCCCTATGCTAATTAGGTCTCTGTTTAAAAAAAATACTTTCACTGGGTGCGGTTATCTTCGCCTTTAAGTTTCTAAGGAAAAATTAAGAATATGAAGACCAGCCAACTAAAAATTAGGAGAAGGAGGACGTGTATAATGATGCAAACGAAATAAGGGAAAACAGGAAAAGGGAATACAATATGATGAGAAGTAGAACAATGGAATTTAGAAAAGGACTTTTACAATTTCTGACATGTACAATCGCAGGCACAAAGTCACCGCTTTGTGCTGACCCTCTCACCTGGGATAGTTGTCATGGGATCAGGTGGTTGTCAACACGTGAAATATGAAAACCAAATGCTTATTTCGTCAGCCATGACAGTCGTGAGCTCCAAAACACTGACAAGTATGGCAGTCAAGTGCTGACTCTGTCAGCCAGGGCAATTGTGGGCTCCACAACATTGACAAGTATGGCAGTCAAATGCTGACTCTGTCAGCCAGGACAATCGTGGGCTCCACAACATTGACAAGTAAGGCAGTCAAGTGCTGACTCTGTCAGCCAGGACAATCGTGGGCTCCACAACATTGACAAGTATGGCAGTCAAGTGCTGACTCTGTCAGCCAGGACAATCGTGGGCTCCACAACATTGACAAGTATGGCAGTCAAGTGCTGACTCTGTCAGCTAGGACAGTCGTGGGCTTTACAACATTGACAAGTATGGCAGTCAAGTGCTGACTCTATGGATAACGATTTCAATGCCCTCACTGAGTCTAAGATGAAAACGTTTATTTTTATTATACAGGGCGAGCAAGCGAGGCGTGGGAACATTTCGTAATAACGTTGAACACCAAATAAAAAATAATATTTATGAAAAATATTGATTAAATTTTACTTTAGCATTACGTGTAATGAATATATGGTTTTTAGAACTTTATTTTCTACATTTAGTAATTACGAACAATATTAGTGAAGCTATCAGTGAACTGAATAAGACAGGGAAGAAACCAAGGGAAATTTTTAAACTTTTCTTTTAAACTTGAAACGCCTTGAAAAAACAGGATCGCACCTGCCAAAGACAAGAACTTCTCTTTTTTCGGTTAGTTAGAACACATCAACTGATTAAAGTCACAAGAGTGAAATGCACTGAAGAAGGATTCAATGCTGTCACCCCACAAGAAGAATAAAGCTTAACAACTGTCTGAACATACAAATACAAGAAGGTTGAGTCGAGCAAAGTTTCTTTACGAAAAACAGAGTGACGGCATTCAGCCGCTAGTGTTGTGGACTGACGAAAAATTATCCATCCTGCAAGCAATCCACAACCACCAAAATAACAGTTAATACCCAAAAACTAAGTAAGACAACCATGTGAAAAGCATTTATCCTTCCAGTAACAAAAAACAGCCTCCAGAATGGTTTCGAGTGGTGTAACTTCGATAGAACAGAAAACTCCGCTCATGTTTATCGAAGAAGGGGTAAAGATAAACCAGCACACATGTAGAAACTTAATTAAAAAATTTGATTCTTTAGATCCATACAACATTTGCTAAGTCTGGAATTGCTTTTCAACAGAATGGTGCCACCTCCCACACGGCTAACCTTGTTCAAAATTGGTGTAGGGACCACATGGCTGGTTTCTCGTCCAAGGAGATGAGGCCTCCTTTTTAATTAACCAGAATTAAACCCAATGGACTTCAGTATGCGGAATGTTCTTGAGTAGAAAGTCTGTTCATTCAGTTATCAAAAGGTTGATGCTTCAAGACTAGACCAACTTTTACAATTCTAGGAAGTTATCTCACCAGAAATTCTCAGAGCCGCATGTAGTCGGGGAACCGATAGGTTAAAACGAACGGTGAAGGCTAGAGGTTGATTGATTGAACAGTCTGAAGAAAAGGTAAACTGCATTGCTTTTTAATTATTTGGAGTAGAAATGTTATCATTAACTTTGCCGTATAGTAGAGTTATTTAAATAAATTTTTATCCACACCTCGTGTGATCACCGTGTAAGTCCCTGCAAACTGGAAAAATACATGTATTAAGCCGTTTTCGAATGATTTCTTTGTGAAACCCATATATACGTTTTATATACGTATAGCCCAGTAATTCAGCGGAATAGTGCCACTTCAATGAAATAAGGGCTCATTCAGAAGATGATTCTGACTAAATCTTGGAGGTCTAAATTATTGGAGTAGATTGTCACAGTGTTCACAATCGTCCTAGTCTGTTTCCAGCTCCTGCCTGGCTCCCGTTATGACATTAGCTCTTACTTTCTTGAATTTTCCTGAAGTAAATTGTCAAATTTATAAGAAGTCATTTCTGTTTATTTTGGCCATGTGGTAACATATTTTATTACTGAAAAAGTCAGATTTTCATGTAGTAGAACACGTCGATAAAAATCTCAGCATGCAGGCATCCCGAGCATAAAGCGCTGGATCAGTTCCTGCGAACAACCACTCTATCTTCTCATTTGCTTTTAATAACGCGTTCTATTGACAAAATCATTTTCGTGTTATTTGATGCTCGCTAAGGTTGATACCGCTCTACACGAGGAAGACTGTAGAGTGTTTTTTTCCTGGAATCGATCTTGCGCTCTATGTTGAGGAGGCCTGTACTGTAAAATTTTAAGCAACGTTTGTAGCTTCCGCGCTTCAAATCTTTTAAAATCAATTTCTATAGAAGTTTTCAAGAACTCTTATTTAGATAATTCTGTACAAATCATTAGGAGAGAAATTATAGTTTTCTTCATTGCCATTTTTGCCTTGATGGTGAAACGATAGAAAATTGTTTGCCGTGGATGCGTGGGATTTCTTCGAATAATTCACAATGTTTTTATTCAGAATTTAGCACGAACACTTATTTTGTCAAGCAAATGTATATAAATTCAGTTACATGGGGGTCTAAAACGTTGAAAAGTTAAAGCTCTAGATTAAGAAAAATGTCACCACACATTTAAAGAGAACTTCAATTCAACTTTCGAACAATTTGTGAATCAAAATCGTGCGCTGCGCCCCAGCTAGCTTCCCAGGAGAATTGATTGCTGCTGAAACTGTGGGACGTGGCATGCGCCAGGTCTAGGTAAGTCTAAGGGAACAGAGCGCCATGTTTACCCCCAATAAGGAATTCTTGAGTTTCTAAGATCAAACCGGCAATTTATTCATTTTAGTTCCCTTCATAGAATGGGATGTGAACTATTTCTTGAATTGTAAAAATTGCACCTAAATCACTAAATGCAAGGATCAAAAAAGATATTGTCTCTTTCATGCTAATATTTGATGGCAAAAATGCTTCGTCAAAGCTGTTGTAAACCTTGCGATAAGTGGACTTTTATATCATCTGGGAGCAGAATTACCTCATTTGTTATCAAATAGGCTCCAGTAAAATAACCAACGCAAATTTGACTTGGTCTTGATAACTTTTTCGCTTCTTAAATGAATTATCCGGGTAAGAATTAAATGAAATTAAATAAAACGTGTGATTTGATTTTATGGAATATAAATAACATAAAATGTGAGATCTGGGTGAACAATTCCCCTGTTCGCAACTCGAAATAAATAAATTGAACTTCATAAATAGATTTATAGATTTTGTGGAATGAAAAAGAAACCCAAATACTCGTGTATGAATCTGAGTGGGAGTGTTACAAGAGGATATGAAGTATGTGTGCGCTAAAAATCGGGAGTAATACTTCAAAACTTTATTTCTCAGTTGTCATTGATACGTACATGAATGTATCTATAAACGCAGTAGTAATCTACAATTATAATGAGAAAACATAAAAATCAAATAATTCTATCACACCACAGTAGTAAATTAATACGAAAATTCTCCGCTTGCATTATGTATGTTGTGTTTGTATAATGTGTTTTAAAATAGCATATAAATATTACACCTTTCATGAATATCCATGGGTCAAAATTTAAAAGCATTGATAAGTTCACTCCTACTTTCTTACAACGAGGAAAAAATCAAGATATACGTGTACAATCACCATCTATTCCCAAGCCATACAATATGAAGCGCGCCTCCGTCTGACTCACTCGTACGTCCCGTGCGTTCAAAACGACTTTGTCCTGTTATCAATATCAAAATACGTACCTTTAGTTATCGCAAAACTATGGGTGGTCCTTAAATTACGTGCAAAGGGTAATATTTAGCATCTCATCTTCGTATTCTGTTAAAGTGATTCATACCTTGGTCAACACTAGCTTGCAGCACTGTTTGCTTCATTACTGTTTGTTTCTAAATTATTCTAGCTCCAGATTTACTTTAGTGTGAAGTTTCGAGAATGTTGTTGCCTGATGTACAGTATTTAAGTAAGCCAAAAATAGATTTTAGGATTCTTCAAGCAGTGTAATATTTTACGCGTTAAAGATTACATAGTAAAATTTCCCCCTTCATGTATGCGTATTCATATTGCTTTTATACAGCTCGAATTGAGCAAATAACTTTAAACCTTGAGCTCGTTACCTCATTTCACCTTCTTCGTTCTAATAATGTTAAGATAAGACCAAAATAGCTTTAAAAGTTGAAAAACCGATTTACCGCGTCTCCCATTCGCGTAGCGTACCCAAAATGCAATCTTTATCTACCGTCTTTTCCCTTACCTAGCTTTCTGTGAGGCCAAGGAGCAAAGAACAACATACTTCATTCGTTATCGTATGCTAATTTCACGTCAAATTGGAATTTATTTTAGTGTCATTTAACATTAGATATCTGTGTTATACTTTGGAGATCGATGAAAATCAAGATTTGTAAGTTCTTTTGAACTAAACGTTTCTTTATCAGTTTGATTTTGTTCTCGAGCTTAAGAAAAGAATTCTTTAACTAATTCCACTGAAACCTATACTACTAGAATTTCTTTCGTAATGAAACATAAGATTGTTGAATGTCGATTCATTTGCTCACTTTTTTACTTGGAATACGTGATAAGTGGGCCCCTGATGCCCGTGCGCGACGGCTTAGTGAGACGCATTTCGTTGAAAAGTTCCGGCCGTTGCCTAACGATATAGATGGAAGGATTTCACATTGGAAACAAATATATGATCAAGTCAAAAGCTACGTTATAAAAGCAAATGTCTTATTCTGCCGAGAATTAATTATGTTGCATGCCAGCTTTGTTGACGTTGTCTTTCATATTTCAGAATGACTGTTGACCACATACAGAAGTATAATTTATAATAAAATTTATTTGTTCGACGCATCTTATCGACATATTTCTTAGGCGAAATTGACAACTGATTGAGATGATGTGACCCAGAACACTAAAAGGTCGGATCATCGAGAAGAGAAATGCGACTGGAATATGTGCTCAAACAGCACACATTTCAATGATGAACTCTTTCCAATATCACTTGCGAGTACAAAATTCCCAATTCGCAAAAAAAGCTCCTGCGTTCATTTTCTCAACGCGCCTTGATAAGATTTATAAGCCATTGGACTGGGCATGAAGACATTGAAGTAGAATAATTGTATCCGTTACTTTCCCTTAGGCTCATCTAGCTGCTGTGAAACTGTTGTATTTCTTCATTAAAGTTTTTGACAACACAAAAGTTCATGTAAAACACATATCTCATTTTCGTGCCTCATTTGGCCAAAATTAACCTAAAAACCCGCGTAAACTAAGCTGGGTGCGGAAGAAATCCGCACTCAACACCAACAAAAATCGACGCGGAGCGGGAGGGGTAAGAGCAAACAAAGTTATATCAGCGGATTTCACCTATTTTATTGTCAGCTCACAGCTTCCTCCTTAAAGGTTGCCATACCTGCTTGGGCTAATGATAGTGAGTTAGATTCTTCCTGCGAAATAAAGTTTAAGCTCCCACAACGTATACAACAAGATCGCTGCCAATACCTCCAGCATAATATATTTATGTATTTATTTTTCGTGTAGTTTTTGTCTTAGGAGCAATGTTGTTTAGAAAGCTTCATTCGTTTACATGGTGCGCGAGCTATTTCATGTGAGTAATGATTATTTCCTGTAATATTGACCTGTAATTGATGGGATCTATCATTCCTTGAAGCGCTTAAAGAATATCCTGTCTCCCTGCTCTGTCAGGAGCTATTTTCCTGTCAATATAACGGACAGAAGCAGGTATTAGACGATTTATTCTGTCTGTCATCAGCGTCCCCAGGAAGAACGACTGCCTTAATACGAGTTAAAAACGGTTCAAAGTAACCGTTTAGAATGAGAATAAATCTTGGACCATCAGTAAAAAACATATTGATGAAAGTGAACCCGTTATGGTAATCACAAAATATTCGCTTGTTGAACGTCTCCGATGAGAAAAAGATTTGTGATAAAAATAAGTCTACAGTATCTCAGTAGAATTTTACTGAAAGGATAGATAACTGAAAGTGAGTGAAAATTAAATGTTTTAGTAAATGGCAGTATCTACGGATTATCTGAGCAATAGCGTTATAACATTTTGAAATTTTACAGACTATTACTCTTGAAGATTTAATTCGTGAGTTTTTTATATGGTAACACTGTACAACATAATATATTGACAGTTGTTAAGTTTCAAGATGAAATTATCAACTTGAGCAATGTATATTTAGGATTTTATCTAGGAAATACGCTCGCACCGTATTTCACTGAACTAACTCTTCCAAAAATTATTCATATTGGTCGGAAAGATAGATTAGGAAATGGACTGCTTAAGTAATCTCTTACTGACACTTTTCACCAGATTTGAAGTTCGAAGATACCTAATAATTTTCCTTCCATCCCTTAACGTACTTTAGCGCGCATATCACTTCAGTCGTTACGAAAGTGCAGAAAAGATCAATCAACTCCATGGTTTTCTTTTGCATTGTTTGCAGTGTTATGCAGACTTATGCAGAGTTATGCAGTGGTATGAAGAGTTATGCAGTGGTATGCGGAGTTACAGTATGCAGTGGTATGAAGAGTTATGCAGTGGTATACAGAGTTATGCAGTGGTACGCAGAGTCACTACTCTGGAAGCTTAGTCATGTAATTTGACATTTTTTGTCACATCATCTATATTCTACAGTGTTTCTTCCGTTGTTCAAATTTCGATTTTTTTTATTTCTAGCATGCGCTGATAGTATTAGGTTGTTCGGAAAATAACGATCATTTCAGGAATTCTGCTGTGAAATTTGATTTTATCATGATATTTTCATCGTATTTGCACCGACTGACCTGCTTCAACATGCATAATGATTTATACGCGGTCGTCACTAATTTTATGTCTATTTCTTCCAGAAAACATTATAAAAGTAAATGAGACTATAATTTTGAACACGAAAAAGAAAAATTTCGTTTACTTTTCTAGCTTTAGTTCCCAGATGCATGAGTCTTGCTTCCCAAATAGCTGCCAATATCTATAGAGCGTGAAAGAAAACTTCATAAGCGATAGTAAAGTACAAAAGCCGTGGCAGAATTTTCGTCGTGGGGATGAGCAACCTAATAGTAACAATAATCAGAGAATCATTCGCCATTAAGTACCGAAAAACGCAGTGAAAAAATGTTATCCTTTTCTACATGGTAGGGCTACCCGTTGGTGTAGAAAAATAGAAAACGAATAACTCGTATAAGAAACATTTTTCTTGGCAGGAAGCCCGTATACTGGTATATGAACATTACAAAGGAAACAACTGGTTCAGATTTATTCAAAATCACAGGCATTCGTTTCAATTACAGCATCCATTCTGCGTCATCTATCCTTAGCTGGGGCACGAAACATTTTCTGCGACATTTTATCTCCTGCGCAGAATAGTGAGACCTTTAAATCTTCGACAGAGTTGTGAACTCTTGAAGAAGCTTTCGCTTCAGTTATAGGCCACACAGAGAAGTCCATTGGATTAAGATCCGGAGAACCGGGTGACCACATCTCTTTGGACAAGAGCCTCGGGAGACGATCTCTGCATCAGGCTTGAATAACATTCGCCGGGTGAGCCCTCACCGCTCAAGGTCTTCCACTTCGAAGTCGCAGTGTCCTCGCCCTTCGAATAGATTATATTAACTTCCTCCTAAACAGTTTATCTGGGAGCTGTAAGGCACTTTTCAACATCCGAGTTTAGTGTCCCTGCTTGATACATTTCAGTTATGGATTCACGTTTTGCAATTAACTTCATATTCATTTCACCAAAATACCAAATTATGTATTCACAGAGGCTAAGTGGTAATTATAAAGTCAATTGTTTCAAAATTCTTACCCTGTCTGCAGATTAGCGTCGCGCCGATCATTAAGAATTAAATATCAAGAAAGAGTTGATCGTTCTCCGATCTAATCTCATAGTCTCATCCATTCACACCTCGTGACGCGACGCACGAAGAAAGGCTCTGCGCGATACCAAAGAAAACTGCCCTTTGCACGGTAAGCTTCCACCAGGGGCACATCAGAAGCTGCAGGTTTAAGATGAGAGGTAAAAGTTAAAATATACGAATCAGATACAGCAAAGGAATTGAAATCCTAATTTGTTCCAGTGGGTTATTATAATTAATTATTAAAACATGATTTGAGAACAAAGCGATTTTATTTTAGAACCAAAAGCATAGCGTATGATGTAGCATACTTCTAGATAAGCAGCATTCATTTCATCCCACAGTTTCAGCTTCAAGGCAACGCAGAGAGTACCATACTCGTTTGCTATGATCGCGGGCCAGCAGAAAGTATAGGGTATTCTACAACGAGGACCAAAATTGATTTGTGTAGCATTTTTGTGTTTTGGAAATTGAATGCATGTTTTCATCAGGTTTGTTATCTTCCTTCAATTTCAGAAATGGCTTTTAGTTTGTTTTTCCAGAATATTTGTGCGCAGTGCACCATGTAACAGCTTAGAATTGAGTAACTTGTTCTTAGCGTGATGACATATGATTGAAATTTGGCACCCTGTCTGTACCACCTGTAACACACTTCATAATTCCTGACAAAATGAGAGTTGAGCTATATGATTCTAACGAAAGTTTTGAGCGCTTATTCATAGCATGAAAAATAAAATAACAATCAAGAAATAGTATATTCATTGGTTAGGTGGTAAGGAAAAGAGGTAGAAAATTTCACACCCATCAATATGTGGCAAACTAAACACTTTTGTCTGTATGAAACTTCGCGAAAAAAAATTGTATTTTGGGGTACTAACTGTTTGATGTTTAAAAGGAGAAAATTTAAAACCAAAATTGCCCACAAATAGTTTGTTTGTCATTTACTTTACAGAAACTGGTCTAAGTTTACACCTCCCCCAGCTATGCCCTGGTGATATTTTCAACTTAAGGCCTGTCTAATATTGTGGAAAAAACTTGGCATTTCAGAAATATAGTCAGAAGACAATGCAATTTTTGCCACGAGATCTTTCTCTGATTCCACAGGTGTTAGATAAACACGGCTTTTCATATATCCCGCAGAAAAATCGAGTGGAACCATGTCGGGAGATTTCGGCGGCCAAGCAACAGAGCTATTTCGACCAATCCATCTATTGAAAAATTAAACATTGAGGTAATTTCGGACAACGTTATGAAAGTGTGCTGGAGCTCCGTCTTGCTAGAACCCCTTTCTTCTTCGTAGAGCTAAGGGGTACATTTTTGAGTAGCTCGGTAAGTGCTTCCTCTAAGAAAACTTTGTAATTATTCCCGTTGGGAGGTGATGGCATTATGTACGATCCAATAATGGAGTTATGCAGGATACTACCCCAAACGTTTACACTGTATGGTTGTTGATATGCGTGTTCACGCATGATATAAGGGTTGTTTATTTGCCATTTTTGGTTGTAATGTAAATTGAATTCCTCAGAACGGGTAAAAGCTGCTTCATCCGAAATCTGTACAAATTCTAAGAAATCGGAATTATGCAATTCCTCATTGAATTACCACTGTGAATTGTACTCGATGTTCATAATCATCTGGATTCAATGTTTGGACTTTTTTAAAGTGATATGGATGATTATTTTGATTCAATACACTCCAAACTTCCCAATGGTTCTATAAACCGAGGGCTGCTGCAGGTCTTCACATACCAGCTCTTGGATTACGATATAAATAGTCTAACACTGCTTCCGCAACATCTACACGCCTCTGACGACCAGTATCTTTTCAGTTTATTTCCAAACTTTGTTGTTACGTAGCCTTTGATGTAAATTTAAAAATATTCTGTGACCAGGTATGCAACGGTTTGGAAAACGCTCTTGGTGTAGTCTGGCTGCCTGATGGGCGTTACCATTAGCAGTACCACAAGCAAGGTGCATGTCTGTCATTTCTGCGCTTCTTAAGCGGTTCATGTTGCCAGCGCCATGTGGCAATATAGAATGATCATCAAAAAATATGGAATCAAGAAGTTACGTTGGTGTGTCATCTGGAAAGATCTTACCGGTCTAAACGTTTTCATCAAATGTATCAAAAGCCAAACTATATTTCTCAAAGCGTCATAGAGGCAAAAGTGTTACTTTGCCGCTTTCTGGTGGGTATGAAATTTTTTACTTTTTTTCCCTCACGGCCTTTCTATGCGCCAATCTTTTGAGTTTCATTTCACAATCTGATAAGCTTTTTGATGCATTTCTCATAAAATGAGTTTGACTTTGATTCGGAAAATGAAGCTAACTTTATTTCAACTTCATTTTTTAAAATAAACCTTAGGCCATCAAAATTATTGTATCAGCTTCTGAAATCATAATCTGACGAGCAATTATGACCAGGAGAATCTGATAGGTGTGATATTATTCCTTTAGCATATTTAGGTTTTAGGATATTTAGGACATAAGTTCTCAACCCTATGAAAAAACTGCAGATTGAGCAACTTATAATTAATTATTAAAACCCGATATGAGAACAACGCGATTCAATGCAATGCAATGACAAGATTTTCGTGGAGATGTCAGGCCTTGCAGTATTTTAAAATGGTATCGGCAACTATAAGTATTATAACATGATTAGTTTTGGTGCGAATGTAGCGGTTTAATTAACGCGGAAGGCTTCGTTTACCTTGAGGCCACTAACTGATCCAATTATTTTGGCTATACAACTAAGACTCTTTGTGATAGAATCTTTGTTTCGTTTCGTACTCATGTCACAAGAAGTGATTCTTAACAATGAGATTGAAAAGCAGCATTTATTCGTTCAGCTTCTGTAGTGCACTTATTTTTCCCGGTATGCATATGTTCGAATATTCGGTAACTTTTCAATTCAAATTCTGTCATGGAGCTTAGCATCGTGGGGTAAATAGTCGTATCGGACGGTGGTGTAGAAGAATAATACGATTCATTATGGCGTCAAAGATCCCAAGCTGTTTATGCAACCATACTATTAGTAGGTAACAAGCAGGTTGTGTCGAACGCATGTTCAAATATTAGTTTTCCATTTTGTTCAGTTCTTTCGCTGCTTCTTGCAATGATCATTTTAGACCGCTTAATGCTTGTGTTTAAATAACATTTCTACGAAGAGCTCAGCGTACTCGTGTGAACAATATTCGTGGACGAGGATTAGTCACTCTTGCATGCACGATTACGTATGCACGAAGCTACTCAAGACGGTCACGCCATGCAGACTGTGTTCGAAAATTCAACTACAGAATAGATATTGCGGTCGTACGAATAAACAAATCCTGTCATTTGATGAAATGAGCTAAATATTACCTATTTTACACAGGCGATTATGACAAGTGAAAATAATGGGCGAGAAATGAAGGTTTTGAGAGCATTTTTAACATGTGGGCGAATAGCTTCCAATGCGAGAAATCGTATCGTGACCAATCTGTGTGTTTGTATTGAAAAGAAATGAAGCACTAATGTATTTGTAGCGAATACTCTGCCGTTCCTATTACTCATATGAGCTTGGCGTTTGAGACATAAATACATAATAGCTTCATTTCTCAAAATTGTGCCTCGAAAGTTGAAAAGACTGTAGCCGTGAACTTTTTTTTGTAACGCTACTTTTGGCTTAGTCATTTTTTCCTTGGTCTTCTTAAAATCACTTCCCTCGATCTTCTGGGAAGAAAAGTCACGTTTTGCTCTTTTTTATTCTGCTTTCCTTTGGTTTTGCGGAAGCCTTCTGTTGCCTTCTCAAATGAACGTCAATGGGCCTCAACTACGCCGGCGTCTGTGAAAAAAAAATTTACTTCGAACGCAAATGTCGCCAGGCCGGCGCTTTTGCGGATCAAATCAAAAGGATGCGCTTCGTATTGCTCTGAACCAAGTCGACCCTTGTGATGCAAAGCCGCTATTTACTGCTCTTCCTCTTGGTAGTCCTCAGTGAACCTGGATTTTGCACCGTAAAGCGATGGAACCAAACCGACGTGAGCATCTCCTGAAACTAGCTTTTTTCATCACCTTTCGACATCGGACCGCTTACTAGGTTTTGCGGAGTCACTGATTGAATAAAAAGAGTTTCCGCCGTCATCACGGAAAGTTTTTTTCTTAACATGGGCTTTGAGAAGACAGATTCAACACTGTCGACGGCAAAGTTGAACTATGCGATGGATTATTTCTTCCATCTTTCCTACGCAAATAATTTCACGAGAACTTTTATAGGACTACACAGCAGGGATACGTGCACAAGTGCTTAGTTATCGTTGAACGGTGTTTCAAATTGCGACCGCGGAAGCGCGGGTGAAGCGCTCAAAAATCGTGCTAAATAAATCCATCGGGAACCTCCAGTTTTCTCAATGACTGTACAGGACAAAATAAAAATACGCAGTGGAATTTACACAAAGACTGGGTAAAGTTCGTGGGTTTCAAGTTGCATTTTAGGCCGAAAGTTTCTTTCCAAGTTTCACGGTAAATTTCATGCGACGTTTCATGGGAAGGGCTTTAGACAAACAGGATATAAGCTTTGAAGCCAAGACAAAACACAAAATCTTGCCTGTGAGAATAAAAGTTTTTGTCACCATCAACCTCTTAAATTTTGGGTAGATGAAGATGAATGAAATTCAGGATCCCAAGTTTAAATAGCACTAAAAAGTATTTACTTCGGATTTCTTGTTGATTGCTCTGTGATTTGATGATTCACCTTCAGATTAAGCGTTTTGCTTCATCGTGAACAATGTATATAATCTCTCAAGCTAACGTGCTGTTCTAGCTAAATTTCTGACGTTAACTGGAAGTACGACTTCAGGTTTTCAAGAATAATTGTTCACATACGTAAGCGTTTCACTCTGGTAAGATTCTGATCAAATATTCTTAAAAATGTCAAATGCAGTTAACATATTTTTCAGTAACAATTCAACATTTGTTAAGGTATTTTTTTGTACTAATCTGCTATTAAAATCAAAAGCTTCATTTGCAAAAAGTGAAAAATCCAGTATCTAAAATAATAAGTTTGTAATACGGGCAAGATTGTTGGGCCACTATGAGAAAAACAATACGCAAAGTGTTCTAAATTTACAATGGGTACAATTTGTTATAGGCATTCACAAATTTTGATCAATTTATTAAATCAAACAAATGCAAAGAACAAAAAATCAAACGAATGCTTACTAACCGGTTTTCATGAATCGAGTTGAATATTTAGCTTATTAATATTCCTCCTGCTTCACAAATACCGTCTTGGCATGTCTGACACAACTCTACACTCACATCTCATAAGGTGAAATTTTATTGGTATTTACTTCCTGCAGAAACACATACCGAAAGTTTTATAATTTTTTAAATTAAATGAGGTATTATGAAATATTAGTTTTTAGTGGGATTTTCAAAAGCTATTGTCCCTCAATTTTTGCACTAGAACTACGGGGTCGGTCTTATTTTATGTAGTACATTGCGCAGAAAACAAATATATGACAGAATTTTGAAGCCACGAAAAATTTTTGTGACATTTCAAAATAAATTCAATATCTTTCAATTTTCTTCATATTTTCGTGTACAACTTTCAACTTCTCTGATAAATGAATAA
>VOMN01051183.1:0-18376 GCA_014899125.1 Orchestia grillus | reverse complement strand
TGCTTGAGGTATTCCGAAAACCTATAGGAATTGAAAATGTATCGCCACCATTTTGTGTCGTGGAAATTGTTTATATACGTAATCTGTTGCATTGTTTGCCGTGAGTCATAATGGATTCCGGTGGGAAAAACTGATCATCTCAATCTGCAGCTTATTCGTCAACTAAATTACCTTGGCACACTCATTGGCTGCTATTTGGTTGCAGCTTGTAGATACTATCATTTCATTATAATTTTGATGTTTTTATATGCGGACTCAGTGATCTTATTTCTGAACGCAGGAACCAGGCGGTAGATCCCACTTACCAGGGCACCGTGATAGCGGGCAGTGCTGGCCAGCAGTTCGTGGACAACGTGTTCTACAACTGGGACAACGCCTACGAGATGGTCGCAGTCAACGAGTCTGTGTGAGTAGTCGCGAGCAATAAGTAGTAGTAGTCTTCAAGTAGTCGCAAGGAATAAGTAGTAGTAGTCTTCAAGTAGTCGCGAGGAATAAGTAGTAGTAGTCTTCAAGCAGTCGCGAGCAATAAGTAGTAGTAGTCTTCAAGAAAGGAATGCTCGTTGCTGAGTTATTAGGTTAGACTTTTCAATTCTTTATTTACAGTATTAATTGAGACTATTTGTCGCTGATTTATCAGGAGCGTTCTTTTTGACAATTTGCTAGATTCACTGAAAAATAATTGACTCGGTTTTTGTGTTCATTGATATCATTCATAACAATCACAGACCAACATGCTGAATCACGGTAAATATCAATATTCTTAAAAATAATTCCACTTGGGCTTAGTTTAGTTTCAGTCTTAATTATGATAAATATTTTTTACAAAGTATTATATTTGGGTCAGTGTGACTCACCTCTATATCTATTATTTATTGTATGCTTGAGGGTGTGAATGATAAATATCGGTAAGGAATTTTCCGAGCACTGTAGCCTCATCTGGTCCTCCTTTCTGAGGACATCTATGTATGTTGTGAGGGAAGAAGCCTTGGATTTGTTATGAAATGCGGGCACCCCGGTCCGGGCCACACTAATGTGCAGTCTTCCAGGAATGTCTTGTTCAATGTTGCTTTTAAAACATTCAAAAACGTTCTAATATTTTTAGGTGTGCTAGTGTTTTAGGACGTTTCTTTAAGTTTCACTCTGTAATCATGCCTAGATTTTTTTTCTGAAAAAAATTAAAAATCGGTGTCTCGACCTTTGTACATAGTAATTGTTTTTCGAGTATTGAAGTCTATGCAAATGCTGACGATTTTTTATTTCATTTGGAAAGGTTTCATCCCACCAAGTCATGTTTATTGTGAAAGAAAGTTAAGGGCTTTATATCATTTCATGCATTTTTCATTGATATTCATAATCATTTCAAACTCCCTTTTTCTCTCGAAAATTCAAGAAGAGTCGAGCATTTTCACTGTTTGTTCTCTCGCTTTTGATCGCCTGCAATCATTTAACCGTTGTATGCTCTTTTTATTTATATAAAATTTCTGGTATAAAAATCGCTGAAGTATCTCCTATGCTAAGCTATCGTAATCGTCTGTTTCTCTTGTGTGTTTTGGGTGTTTTTCTTTTACATGTTTTTTACATTGATTCTGTCTCTGTTTCTTGTTCGTTGGTGTGTATTGGGTGTTATTGACCTGTTGGGAACTAGAAACCGTCCTTAGTCAACCTCCTGCTGTATAAATCCATTGGAAACATACCACAACGCCCCCAATGACCTACGTGAGCTTTCACCTTTTAGATTCCTTGACATTTCCCTGCATGTGGTCCGCCCCACGAGTCAATTATTTCTCGTTTTTGTATATTATTTGTATATTATTTGTATTTTTCTTTAATATTTACCCAAACATTTTCGTTCTTTCTGTTTTAAATTTTATCGTTTCACACTTCGCGCTTGTGTTTACGAGTTGAAGTAAAGTACAGTTTGTATCATCTGTCAATTACGGCAACGTTTTTGGTTGAAGTTGAATTTTTCTCTCCCTCCCCCTCCCTCTCTTTCTAGCTCGTACATAATTTACGCTTTCCTCAAGCTTTTTGTGTCGTGCAGTTGAAATATTTCGTGTGTTGTCTTTGAGTCGTCTAAGTTATTTAATTGATTTTATGAAGATTATTTGATTTCTTTGTCCCGAGACTGCATTGATGCATTGACTTCCAGCGTTTTGTTAACTGTTCTACTCCATTCTCTTGCACTCTTGCTGGTGACTGTCGGTGGCACACGGGCAGATCTGGACTTCATAGGTAAGAATCAATAGCGAACAGTCTTACTCCAACTCTCTCAACCTTCCTGGTTCTTGTGTGTACCAGTCAAAACTTGTTCATGCGTAACTTGTTGAACGGTCTGGCCTATTTAGTGGAATTTTATAGCATGAAGCTATAAAAATTTCTTCTCCTCCTCCTTTCTCAACGAAGTGTTCTCCGGATATGCTCTCCAACTTTGTTCTCAATGTGAGTAAATACCTGTTTCTAGAATGTTGAAAAAAATTATTAACTTTCTACAGCCCAATTGTTTTTTGAACGTAAGAATCTCTAACATTAAGTCCGTCTCGGATTGAAAATTTTTAGATTCTTTATGACGGAAAAGTTATTGGCTCAATGCCAGTGTTGGGTAAGTTCCCTTCGTGGTTGTAGGGTGATCACAATCCCTCTACCTTCTTCACATTAGTCTCGCGCTGTTCGAGTTTCGAGTTTCCGAAATGAGGTCATCAACAGTTTACTAAGAATAGACATACTTTTGAACCTTCTGAGTGACAAAACTGTCACTCGAGTAGAGTTGGTACTTGATGTTGGCGTCATATTTAATGAAAAATTAAAATATTTATTTAAAAAACAAAGAAAGTAGTCTATTCTCAACATGTACAGTATGTGATGGCAGATGAAAACCGTACATGTTTGGAAGGGAATACAAAATGTGGAGAACTATTCATCTAAAACAGGTGCGTATATGTATTTTGTACAATTGTGAAACATTCGTTTGCGCATTTCTCGTTCGTTTTGTTTCTTCCTGTTATCTTCCGACTTCATTTCGTATTCTTAACGCGCGTAGTCATTTGTCTGATGTTGCTTCTTGAGCTGTGCATGGCCTCGTTACCTGGCTACTGACTTTCAGTGCATGTTGGTGTCACGCTCTCTCTTGTGGTACATTTCCTTCGCTGTCTTTGATGTTTGGTGCTGTACGCATGTTAACCAAATGAACATTTTAATCAAATATTTATTTTCTTCAGTACATTCACCGATTGATGCTTCGTTCTTGTACTGATGCCAGGAGGCACTTGTTAGTGACATGTTAGTGACACGTTAGTGACACGTTAGTGACACGTTAGTGACACGGCTCTAGTTCAGTGGAATCCTTCCATTCCAATGCTAGGGCTAGTATTTATGATAGTAAATTAGCGGTAAAATTCGTTGATGCTGTCCGATGCTGCTCGCGTCCTAGTCACAGAATTGTGTGCATCATGACAACATTCTTCTGTAATAAAAATAGCGGTTATTGAGTTGTTAGACTTGTGTTCTAAGGCCCCCAAAATTAAGCTGTTCACGAAGTAGTTTACATATCTACAGACCTTTCAATTTTTCTCATGTATTCGTATTCGCAACTGAGCTGCATGGGTGGACTGATTGCTTGATACTTCCTGCACAAAAGTAGGTGTCTTAAATGTGTAGGCTAGTTGGCTAGTTATTGTAACTTGAAGGTGTGCACAACACCGTGCAAAACATTTTATATTAGGTTTTTTTGTCCAAAGCGATCGTTGGCTTTATAGTAGACAATTAGAGAGAATCTATATCAGCTTGTTCATATTGCTGTAGAGGGTAATAGTGACACCAAAGTGATGTACTTGACAAGTCAAAATATTGACAAAGAGGATATTTGTTTGATTATGTAATGAGAATTTTGAGAACATTTTTAGTTACCGATAAGAATTGATTCAGATACTCAGCCTTGCAAAGCTATTTTCACTTCTGTGTTTTCTTCACAGTCTCTTTAGTTATTAGTAGATTCTTGAAGTTTTTCCTTGCTCTCAATAATTTGTGTGTTACTTTAATTTGTGTCCGAAATAAACAACGAATAATCGAACCTGGAAATATGTATTTAGATCGCTCTTGGTATTTTTCCTAGCAGTGCCTCCTTTCCATCATAATTTACCTAAATCTTAATAATCAGCATAATTTCTTCTGTCATATTAACTGGGTTTTGTTTCAACTCACCGCCAGGCTGTTTAATCCTCTTAGTGCCTACTAACCTTTTCCCTGGTGTATTCCTGAACACAAACACAGCGTCTGCGTTACTTCATTAACACTGTCTACGTCAACGTTGAAAGCCTTCAAATGGTTTTCGATTCTCACTCGAGTGATCATTTTCTGCAAGTTTCTCCGTCATTTTACCGAGCATCGACTCGTGTAGTCTTTTTCGCACTCAAAACATCGTCAGTTGTACTGAGGTTACGTTTGCTCGCCAGTAGGCATGAACTGTGATGCTTGTACTCATATTCTTGCATGACTTTTTGTTCTGTTCGTGCACTGATGCACTGCACCACACCTCTGCAGTCGGTGCAACGTGTCTACCGAGTGCACCGACAATTGGATGTACCAGCCAGACGTCACGAAGAAGTGAGTGTACCACAGTTCCTATGCCACTACCAGCCCAGGCATCAACATTGTGTTACGTGCCTCTCTCGCTGATCTCGACGTGTACGCGTCAAAAACCACTGGATGCCCTTAACCCTTTGAGATCTAGGCAGAGGGTTGGGTTTTTGTCGTTCAATGCTCATATTATGAAAGGTGTATAATCATATTTAAAAGATAATTGTTTCCAAGGCTTTCAATTTTCAGGTTTTAACCCCTAATTTTCGTATAAATAAAGTGCAACGGCATTTTGTTTGAGTGGCCTGCTCTTGTATCCCAGGGTCTCAATTAAGCTGGAATATGAAGTAGGAAAAGGAAGAATGTAATGTTAAAGTGCAATTAAAATAAATGAATATATTTCAAACCGTATATAGATGTTCAAACTTGATTTGGAAAGTCCGATGACTTTCGGGCTACCAAAAGATATGGTAATCGAATTATTTGTTGTAGGGTCAATATCAAAGCTTTCTATCAGTATGTGAATATGGCCTTTATTTTGAATATTATTTTTGTTCACGTTTCATAATTTTTAAATAGTCACTCAGAAGCGCTGCTGTGACGTTTGCAGTGTTATGTCTCATTGCATGTGTAGTTGGTAAAAAATAAAACTATTTTTACTCTTTCTTTTGTTATAGAATGAAAGTCTTGAACTATATTTAAGTCTTATAATTCAATATCTAGTCATTGTATATGGTCATCTATTTGAATTTCTTCAATTTGGAATTCATATGGCTCCCTCGGGAATCCTTCTCCCTGTAAAATTGATGATCTTTATTTCAAGTACAATATTTACTGATCGAATTGTCCGAGGTGCGTCATGTTCAAGCGACTCTACTTCGATAACTTGCATGGCGCGTCTGCGTACATCAGTATTTGGGTGTGCAAGTCAGGGAGCTTTATTCGGTGCATGTTGTTTCAATTTACGATATTAAAGTAGCAAAGTAGCATACGTAGAAATCTTTCCTTCAATAATTTTTTGAACAACAAATATTTATTTAAACCTCGGAGTATTTTCTCGTGTTCTCGTGTTTTTTTTATATGGTTGATCCATTTTTTGGCCATTTCGTATGATTTCATCCACATCATATATGTGTATATATATATATAAATGAAGAGTTTATTTTTTTGCTTCCTGAGGTCATTTTTTTCAAGTCTTCTGCCATATTTACACCTGACAGCACCTGTATCGTAGTAGTATAAAACTTCCCGTTGCCTCACTTATCCCCACCATCACATCCAATGATGTGCTCCCGCACAAGTTGCTCAGTGGTTGTTGTTGTGTTCTTGAAGGTCTGACGTGTGGAAGACACCCGTCAACGCCCGCAACAACTGGTGGGGCTTCAACAAGACGGCCGCGGTCTCGGGCCGCATACACGACCGTCTGGACGACGACACGCTGCTCAGCGTCGACTTCACGTTAGTTCGAGCTGGGAATTTGTGCTTTATACTTTACTGGATGAATGCTTTTTAAATGATACATGAATTCTTTTTGTATACTCTATGTGTAGAGAGTGTGTGCTGTTTATAGTTTGTTACAAGTGTACAGTTTCATATTACTTCCGAAACAGAACTTGATGTATCGCGGTTTGTTACAAGTGTACAGTTTCATATTACTTTCGGTACAGAACTTGATGTATCGCGGTTTTGTCCAGGGAGTTTAAGCTAAACAACTACTCGTTGCTGCGGGGCTGCGAACCTGGCTATTCCCTGGTGGGGAAGTCCTGCTACCACTACGTCGGAGCCCCCATGACGTATGATGAGGCTAAGGACTTCTGCAGGAGGGATAACGCCTCCTTGCCCTACCTCCAGACCTATTACGGGGATGTTCAGGTACGTCATCTGATGTGCCATGCCTTGCCTTCGAGTTTAGGAACCAGTCGCGTTACACGTCTCTTGCTTTTTAGTATAAATATTTTAGTTCATATTTCTTGTTTTTGTTGGTGGATTTAATCTTCGTATTCAGTGTGGTACACCGTAGAGCAAGAGGTTTGCATAAGGTAAGCGGCATCTCGAGTTTCTGGCTTCCATGATGGGACTTTTCATTATAAGTTGAAATATACTGTGTGTACTCGGGAAATTTGACACCTGTTCATTTGGAATTATTCGATATAGGTTATGATACGCTTGTTCCCAGAACTCCTGTTCAAATCCATAGTATCTCCCAACTTCCATGAACGCATCTCGTTTCACTGCCTTAACTCGGCACAGTTGTGGCTGAAAGAGGCCCAGCTGGAGTACCTGTGGGAGACGGACGCCGTTTGGGTGCAACACTACGACGTGATGAACGGGTGCCCAGCCTTCGTGTACAGACAAGTTCGGACCATGGACTGCAGCCTCAACTTACCCTTCATCTGCGAAAGCGGTCAGTCGAGCCTCATGCTCTTTCTAAAGTGTCTTCTTGAGCTAGGCGTGTACGAATTACTAATCTTCTCGTTCAAAATTGTCCTTGAAATATTTGCGCTGTGAAAGATACAACGTGAGGTACGCTCCATACAAAAGCTATTTTGCGCTGCATTGTGGGCTACTTTCTTTGAAGAGCTTTTTGACGTCAATGAAAGGGAAGGAGAGGCTCTTTCGAAAGCGCACCTCGCATCATGTTCTCTAAAGAAGTACGTAATCTTTTCTTATGAAGGATACCTAATACTCAAGTCTTCTGTGAGTAGGACCCCCAGGAGAGCACTATTAGGTTATCTCAACTATAGCAAAGCCTGCGGGACTTTTATCTTTCTTGCCCACTTTGCTTCTTCCTGTTTTCGTGCCTTCTTCGCTGATTCTTCGTTGCCTTTCCTTCTTCTTTCTTAACTTGTTGTTCTAGTGTGGGAACACACCTGGCTATAAATTCTACGTCTTCTAAAGTCCATAACGAATGGTCCTTCTTTTCGCTCTCTTGTGATCGCCTTCAGTGTGGCTTGACAGCTTTTAACTAACTAACTAATAAATAAGTAAATAAATAACTGATGTGATGTGTTAGCAGTTTAAGAGCAACTTTAATTCGTTGAAAAGTTTGACCCTATCGAAAGTTTTGAGCGTCCTAAAAGTTAATCATGAAGTACCGGTCTACATTTTCTATAATTTTTACGACTCCATTCGTGAATGCAAGGTGGGGGCTGTTTATCATTTTAATTTTTTCATTAACTCTTGAATATTCAACAACAAAAAATTTTGTGATCAATGAAACTCGTGTATGCTCTCAATGAATATAATTGGAGTGGTGCTGGTCTGCTTTCTCCACTGCCTGACACTACGCGGTTAGGGCCAATTAATACTGCTACTAGGTAGCAAAGCATCATTGACGACACTGAGTTTAGTGCAATAAATATATGTTTGTGTTATTAATGAAAAGGTTATTCGGTACAAAAAATTGCGGTTAAAATATATTCACTATTAACGTCCGCTGAAATTGCTCACTCCATACGAATGTCAGCTCAGATCCGTTACATAATAATGTTTTTCATCTCGCTACTTCGTTTGAGACAACTCAGAGCGTAAGGACTAGTTCACTCAGTATTCTAATAAATCTTATTAGTAATAAGATATATCCTATTGCTTACCTCACGTTCTAGACCCGGACAACACAGTGGACCCGTACGCGTGGGCCTCTGACACGCTTGTGATCGGGGCGGTGGCAGCCACGATCGGGTGCCTCATCTTGGTGGTGGCCTGCGTCGCGTGCTGGGCATGCAAGAGCAGCGACCGCCGCAAGGAGAGGCTGACCAGACGCAACTCAATCAGGGCCTCCCTCCGCTCCAACAGGAGCGTCATCTCCGCCACTTCCACCAGCGGCTTCAGCGAGCTGGTCACTGGTCGTGCCGCCATCGAGGTTTGTGGTCGCACACAAAAAGGAGAGGAACTCTATTCCAGTCGAGTTGGTATTTATTAGGTTTTAAATGCTTTGTGTTTGTTGACAGGGAACCTCAGTGCAGTGAGGAATGGGAGATGTAATATTTTTTTAACTCGGGAAGTATTCAGTGATTACATGAAAAAATTTTAGGCTAGCTTGCCTACGTTCATGATAGGACGTAGAGTTCTTTGAAGTCAGGTCGGGACTACGTGGTGGCCATTCTACTTTAGCCTAAACTCCAATGACACGTTCTCCAACTCCAATAACTCCATACAATTTCATTGTCTGGGATTATTTGAAAAATAAAGTTTTTGCAAAACTTGAGAGAGTGTAGCATCCACAATGTTAACGGACTCCACAACCGTGAAAAGATTCGGAAATCGATGCGAGCAATGAGAGACCGATGCCGAAAGTGTCTCGCAAGCAACGGTGGCCTTGGGTTGGAATAAATGGACTCCTAGGGACTGGAATTAAAAATTGTGTTATTGAAATTGAATGTTTTTGTTTTGAAAATACCGGTTCTTTATTTTTTGCCCGTTTTGATAATTAGCTCTATCGAACAAATGAAGTTAGTGATTACGCTTTTAAAAACCCGCTCGCGCAATGGGCAAAAAAACCAAACTTACTTTTTGCTAACAGTTCCTATACTATTATTATAACTAAAAGACAATTTAAGTGGTAAGTTTAGACATTTCACGCTCTAAAACGAGACTAATTTCAAGTATTTACGATTAATACTTCATGAGTATGATCAATACTTCTAGACAGTAATGCTCTATTATTCATTATCAGCTAGCGAGATTTTAGCCTGGGAAGAAAAAGTATAACCGTCGAGCTTTTTTTTTTAATTTTTACATACTTTTCTAATATGTATTTGCTGAGTAGATGTTTTTACGATCTAAAAATTCATATCTATTTGAATATATAAGCTAATCAACTATATATTTCCTGCATGAATGTTTCGTCTCATGGGCGCCCCCCTGCTGCGGAATCTAATGTGATTTCCTTGTGCAGAACCCAAACGCTCGGTCGTATCCGACGACGGTGGCGGGCAGCACGACGAACCTCGGCCTCGGTGCCCTGGGGGCAGAAGGCGGACGTCAGGCGAGCAACCTCAACTCCGGCATGTCTGGCTCCATGGATTCCATGAACAAGAACTTCGAGAAGTTTATGGATGACGAGACGGACCTTGTGTCTTTCGACTCCCGCAGCCGCGACCGACCCTTTAATGGGGAACTGGATAACAGGTGCTGTGTGTTGGTTGGTGGCAAGCCAAGTGAACTTGATACTTGATGAGTTACGAGCGGAATGTTTTGGTGGAAATGAACTTCGGGCGCAATTAATGTAATTGGTGCAGGTGGGCTTAGGATTACTTATACAGAACACCTCATAACTACTGTGAAACTTGTACAGTGTACTAGATGCCTAGTTCAAAACTAATACAGTGTACTTGGTGGCTGTACAGTGCACTTGATTGAAGGCCACCTGACTTAGTGTGCACAATGCGTACGGGTACAGTGCGCGTAGAGTAGCTTCACTACAGTGCAGAGCCACTTCAATGACTAGTAACTGGAGCGTAGCATATGATGAGAACTGAAGATAAGCCGTTTTCGTACATTCTTTGCTTCTGATGCCCACCAGAGAAAATGAGCAGGTCAGTTTTGTCACTGACTGAGAGGGACGGTGCATCTGATCATAGCTGAATCAAATGGTATTTTCAATGATACTTTTCTTCTTGCGTCAAAGTTGGTATACACTGTTTACGTAAAAGTTCTAGTTGAAATAATGAAAAAACTCCGTGTTTGTGTAGAACAGCTTGCATACAAGGATGCTGTTTAGTTAAGCCAACGATTTGAAAACAACTCGACCACTTAGCAGTAATCATAAATGATGTAGTGTGTAGTCAGAACAAATATCTGCTGCAGCACGAGCAGATGTAAATTTTCCAGCATTTTGCTGCTTTAATTGTGAGCGTGTTATTACAAATTTATTTTTGCCTTCATGTCAGTGTTTTTTGCTCCTTTGTGGTACTCTACTTTCGTACCTCATAGAAATAATTGTATCGGCAAATGGATGTATTTACTGTGTGGTTTTCCAGGCGTGTCCACAACCATGCCCTGCAGAACGCCAACTCTGACATGATGGCAGGGCCGAATTTTGACAACACCTACCAGAATGCCTACTTCCTCGACAACTCGACCGTTGGCTCAACGAACCTTCCAACCCCGACCTACATTAACAACGGGGGGCGGCCTCCCCAACGACCTGATGTCCTCCATGATCAGACGAGGTGGGTGCTGTTGTGATGCCTGCCCCCGCAAGTCGTAGGTCTGTTTACATCACCTCTGACTCCTTGGAAAAAATGCAGACACTTCGGATTGAGCTACTTTTTAAAAATGCGGAACTTAATCTTCCTCTGCTAAATATTTCACTAGGGTTCGGACTCGGGACCACCTCAATTCGGGCCAAGCGCCCTACCTCTGCGCAATGGAATCCGAGTACACTTCGACCAACAGATTTATTTGTTTTCGAAGTTTATGATCTATAATGAACAAGAAAAACTTAAAATAAGAAAGTATGTTTCATTATAAGAAAGATAATTATTTATTTTTCAACATGAAAAGATGAAAGAATAGTCGAAAAAGATTTATAGGCGAGTGTCTTTTTATAGTATATTTATGGTGCTAGTATCAATATAACACTCAAGAATACTATTCTAGTGACTGTCCTACGGCTTGGTGACACTCGTACATGGCACGGGGTAAGCAAGAACATTCATGAATTGGTAGGAATTCTTGACAGAGATGTGGTTTGAAACTGAATCTCGGCTTCTCCTTGATCATACAGTAGTAAAAATGCCCAGTTTCACAAAGGAGCGATGTTCGTCACTCCCTTTGGTGCAGTCAAATCAAAGCTCTGCTTCTCCTCGTGATCCTTCGCACAAAACTTTTGGAGGAGATCATTCGCGTCATATCGTGGTGGGGTCTAACTTATTGTGCTCCTTCGGAGTAAATAATTTGTTCTCATGGCTCTATTTGATTCACTCGTGTACTGATCTTTATGTCAACCTAATTTTCTTGAGGATTTTGAAATGAGCTTCGTTTTCTTGTACAAATAGAATTTCCCTTAGTGACTGTGGCTATTGTATTTAGGGTAAGTGTTACTGTTCATTTCGCTGGAAATTGGCTCACGTGCTGAGCTTCATCGTCTTGATCTTAAGAGGACGTGGCAACGGACGCCTCTCGTGTTGGTACGTCGCTGCCTGTTGGGTAACAATTGTTCTCTTCTTAAAGGCCCGCCTTCATTTTAATTTATATTTATTTCATTTTAATTTGCTTCGAACCCCTGTTCAACGCTTCAGTTATATTTATTGACAGCTTCAAGGCTATATCCGGAAACTATGCAAGAGTTAACGGGTGGGGACTTTTTGTTTAGGGTCTTTCTGCGATAACTTGACACCATGAGAGCGTGATTGTTCCAATTTTTTATAATGTAGTAAGTTAGACGTTGAAAGGGAAATGAGAATATTGAATGTTTCGAAATATGTACTGCTTAAAAATGAGGATCGGAGTAACATGGTTTGTATTTGAAGTATTCAGATGGGTGACAGAAGACATGTGTTGTTTGAGTTGTCGGATAAATAGACTAGAGTATCGCGGTGGCTGAGAGAATATGGATACATTAGCATTTTTATGAGAAAGTAATGATATCGGCAGTGATAGAAGTATGTATCCGAGGTAGACCCGGGGTATATGGATGTATGACTGAGTGAGATCAGATCTGAGAGAATGAAAGAGTGTGCGCTGGTGAAGGTACGAAGGAGGTGGACAAAGGATGTCGCCCGTTAGCATAGAATGTTCCATAAAGAACGCCGAATTTGAATAGAATGTCTTCACAATGAGAACACTTTGCTCAGTTGTCAACTACTCCGGGACGAACCGTATACAAGTATGTGAAAATACGAAATCAAAACTGTTACTTGGAGTGCAGGTAGCAAACGTGGTAAAAGCAGGTCGCCAAATTTCAACACAAGTGTCATTTAATTTAAATTTGGTGCTCTTTATGGAAGACGCTATACGTAGATTTATCATTAGTGGAGCCTTGTGGTGAGCAATGCCTTCTCTCAAAGAGTATGACTGCAAGATGGTGCATGTGACTGAGGTAAGCTTGTCAGAAATGTTGGGTCCTGCAACGAAAGTGTGAAGCGGCTCACGAATGAATGGGTCAGTGTGTTACTTAATAATAATTTATGACAAGTGTGAAGCGGCTCACGATTGAATGTGTCAGTGGGTTACCTAATGATAATTAATGATAAGTGTGGGGCGGCTCTCGAATGAATGGGTCAGTGTGTTACTTGATAATAATTTATGATAAGTGTGGGGCGGCTCACGAATGAATGGGTCAGTGTGTTACCTANGTTACCTAATGATAATTAATGATAAGTGTGGGGCGGCTCACGGTTAAATAGGTCAGTGTATTACCTAATGATAATTTATTTACACTCAAGTGAAAAGTTTGACTCTTCTTCTGTTTCTCTCCTCCGTTGTGGGAGCCGGTGCTGAGATAAAGCTTATCTAATTGCCATTTCGTCTTTCAACACTGCTAAAATGACAGTTTTGTGTGGACAGTTAAATACGCTGTAATGAATGTTTATTGAAATTCATCAATGAGTACTTTTATAAATTCTTTCCCTCACTATAATTTTTATGGTTTTGCTTGCGGTTAAGAATTCCCTCGAAAAAATTTAAACGAGTGCATTCAAAATTGACTCACAACATTCATGACGCCTTCAGCTCCGAGCTTTTGCTGCTACTGAAGGAATATTTAATTGGTTAAACCTTCAGAATTTCTAGGCCTTAAGGCTTTCAGGTCCTTCTCAGGTCAAATTCATGGTTTTTGTTCTTCGGGGATGCATGCGTTTCAGTTGTTATTAATCTCTATAATGCATTGTCCTCAGTGGATGAAAACTTACAGACTTCATGACTTGAAATGGTGTCATTCATTCAGTGGGGGTGCGACTGTACTGACGTCATAACTTTCTTTACTAATGCGGAAAATTATGAACTTATCACATTTGTTAGCTTTCATGACAATGACGATAGAGTCGACCGCGTAAAACTGAAATTCTGCAATTTGTTAACTTTTTGCCTTATGAAGGACACATCCCTTAGTGAATAAGCGCCTGGGACGTATATTATTGACTAGTTTGAAGTTCGCTGTACAAGAATATTGTGAAGAGTCTGAAATATTTATTTTTAGCGGAATCCTCGAGCAAAAGATTTTGCTTTATACTAACGAGTGCTCGTTTCTATAGTGAAGTGCTTAGTAAACAGGAATCTTCAAAGCTTTGCCAAAGTCTTTATTTTTATCACAAATGTTATTGGAGTGACTTTTCATTATGGTCATGAACGATGAAAATTTAAAATTTGAGAGAGAGTTGGAATATTCGTCGCTTGAACTTGCATTCGACTCATTCTGTATTTAGATCTCAACGCTCATGGCTTTTGTACTTTGCTAGAAGTGAACAGTCACAATTTTTTTATTGAATAAATGTTATTTAAAACTTACGATAGTTTCAAGTTTTCTCTCATTAATTTTCCTTATTGTACTTCGATACATATGTTTTTCTATGCATCAGATGATAGCCTAAAGTTTTAACTTATTACTAAAGAAATCTATTTCACGAGACTAACAAACTAGATCCTGTTGATGCTCCATCTAATTGCACACAATGAAATACCTGGCGTACGTTACTCAGATTAATGCTGTTGAGTGCACTCATTGTTTAGAATGCATACAACCATCATTTACGGCCTTGTAAGAACTTACAGCTGCACATGTTGAAGATGTGTTTTGCATTCCTACTGTTTTACGTGCCAAGAATGACACGTACTCTGAAAATGATGTACACATAATTTTTAATGCAAGGGCTAATAAGCCTTTATGCCGTACTATGTTAGTTATTCTGCCGAACTACGGCACAACTGAAAGTTTGCCCGGCTCCTCCTGAGGAGGTCCATAGTGACGTCATGCTGTCGACTCCGGCTGAAACGTTCTGGGAAAATTTATTATTATAGCGCTAGAAGGCTGATATCCAACAACACACTTCCACTAATATTACAGATTTTATTACGACGTGTTGACATTTTTGCTCACCTTCAATTCACTAATTAAACAGTTTTTCTACTTCCTGCGTTGTATTTTTTTAATGAATATTCTCATTTTTTATTTTGCATGAGTTTGAAAGGACTCTTGAAGTGGCATACCGTCTTTGAGGCACCACTGCGTGGCTGAAATTATTGATCGTTATTCACTAGGTTCCTATCTACGTTGAGAACAAAACTATTTTCTTTTTTGATTTAATGACCTTATGTTTAGTGACCTTCAATATTTAATGACCTTCGGTGACCAGGGTTACCGAAGAAAAAAACAGATCAAAACTGCATTAAAAAACGAGCGTGGGCCCCGGTTTTTTCGTATCTCCTTGTAAATGCGAAAATTTCATATTTTTTACCGAGTGCCTGTTGCTCAAGACCCTCGGTAGTGGTGCCGAAAAGTTTGGATGCCTCTTGACTGGAACTTACCCTCCTTGAATACGCGTGCCCGCCGTTCTTATGACTAACTCGCTCGCTTGCTTGCCGCTGCAGCGAGGCCTTCTCGAGCTTCTCTGGAAGCAGAAATGGTCTTCCAGGAGCAGGCCGGTCCCGTGCCCCTCCTCTCGGCCAGATTCACAACTCCCCTCAAAAGTCTTGGTCAAAGAGTCAGGGTAACATTTATAACACTCTCAGGTAAGCATAGTCCCCACAGCAGGCCTCACTTGCGCATCTTCTTTATAAGCTGAAAAGTTCAGATGTTGAACCTTGGCACTTCTATACAAATTGAACTGGTGCTACCCCTACTTGTTTTTGGAGTCCGTAATCCATCTTCAACGTCGCATGTTATGATCGACTATTGTGGATGTCAAGTTTACTCTTCTTCACACGTTGTGGGTCATGAATACTGCATTGAAGAGCATGTCGAACTTTGGGCTTCAGGTTGCATTTATCTAATATTAAGCCTAAATACTAAATACTGCTTTTAATTTATCGATGAGAATTGAAGCTAAAATTATTAAACTTCGTCATGTTGCTGAAAATGTTACAATATAATTTTATAATTTCAAGATACTGCTGTCATTGCATTTACGTTGATCTAGTGATATTCATGTTTAGTGTCGAGCATTAAATTTCAGTTTAGCTCATGAATTGCTGTATTAAGGAGCTGAATAACATAATAGTCGCTAAGGAAATCAGATTACTGGCCGCAATGTACTTTTCAGTTTTGGTTTTAACATTTTAAATCGATATTGTTGAAAATAACTTGAAGAAAAGCAGTTCATTGGCTCTTAGATTTTTGATCTTGCGCTGCATGGTGCTTACAAATCATCATCACCTATAGAGAGAAGAAGGCACGTGCGCGGGATGATGTGTCCTGCCTACCTGCATCTTGTGGACGTATTGCAGTTGTAGGGCCACTTCTCATGACCGTTTAGTTTCGTTCATCAATTTTTTGTAAATACAATGACACAAATTGTTTGTTCTGTATAAACTGCATCACTATTTCAGCTGGGATAACTTGAGAAAAATTACTGGACGTACGATTTATCAACATTAGTGATCGCAGCATTTGTATGATAATTTAGACTTTCAGCTTTTCCATACATCATTTTGTGAAGATTTTCTTTGGTCTCGTGTTAATTAAGACCTTTTTGCTCAGATTTATAATGCTCGTTAATCCCGTAAAGTTCGGCGGTAATGTACATAATAAAAGACACTTAGAAATAGCACTTCCTCCTTAAAACTGATATTTCTAAAGCCTCATTGAACAAATAGAATACCTTTAAATCACGCACTTAGTTTCTTTTTAATTTCGTACTAAAAATATAGCACAGTCTCACGTATTGCTATTCAAGTAAAGCGTATTAAGCACACTACTTATCACATTCTTTTAAAATATTTTAAGCAACCTCATCTTTCGCATGTCTGTATGTAGTTACGCTAGAATCACAGTTTCCTTGTCACTGGTGTTCTTTCACTTTTCAGTTTCACCTGCATTTAGCCCGTTATGGGCTAAATTATTCATGCAATAAGGCTGTATTTCTTATTCCCCAAATAACTGCAGCACCCTCGTATATACATACATCAAAGCCTCATTTACCCTTTTACGGAAAACTAGCAGCATCCCCATGTCAGTGGATTTTGAAACTTAAATAAACGCTAAAGACTTAACACAAACTAACTGCCAACTGTGTGCACGTGGCGTTGTCACGTGCAGCAGACCAGGCCACGACGGACCTCACCCCCACTACGAGGTAATCCCCATCGACACCAGCCGCGCCGTAGACACGACCAACGCCTCCAGGCGTGTCGGCGGCAAGACTTACCAGGCCTTGCCCCAAGAAGCTGGGAGGTATAAGAGGAGGCCTAAATCTGTCACTGGGTAACGGGTTAACATATACTCACCTTTGCTGTGATTCAGAGCTTGTGTGCGCGTCTATCAGGCTGTTACGTGCCCTTGTCTTGGGGTTTTAGTGTTGTCATGATTTGCTTTTCGTTTCTTACTGCTATTATTGATTGTAAATTGCCAATTGACGACCAGGCAGCACACGTGAAATACAAGTCAGTAGTCACAACACGCGCAGTAAAACACACCTCGCATGTTGTGATCGAGGTGCAACTGCCCACGACAAGCCTCTTCATTCATTCTCTGCAGTTCTGGTAACTGGGTCGCCAGATTACAATGAGGAAAACAACTTGATGCTTTGAAACTTTTACCTGTGTAGACTTACTGGCAACAGAAAATACACCTTATCAACTAAATTTGCATGAAAAATTTATATTTCCTGGTTTAGCGTGTGTTTTGTCTGAATCAAAGTTTTAACTACGGGCTTGTACTCTTTTTATGTGAGCGTAATATTTTGATAGCGCTTTTTCTATCTTCCTGCACTCACGCTGCCCAATTTTTCCGTTTCGATCGTGTCCTTTATCTTTATTTGTTGTGTAAAGTAGATTTCGAACTAATCCTTGCTTAAAAAAAATAAAGAAATATTTGATGTTGATGCGGAGCACTTCTTAACAGATAGAATTTCCTATCATATTTTCAAAAATTGACTTGGCGGTTTGAATTGTTGGGTTGTTCGGACAGTTCATGCCGATTTTTAACGGAAAGAAAGAGGTAATAAATATAAGCCGTTACATTTTTAATCAACCAAAAATGAACCATTTTGTTGTATGATGTATCTCCATTTTTTCTTTAACCATATTACCATAATAATAATGGTAGTAATAATTACCACTTTTCTTAATCCTATATTCCGGACTCAATCCTGTTCTAAATAAGTCGTAAGATGATTTACGAAAAATCGGTTCGAACTTTCCGGACAAGCTAATATTAACTGTGAAGAACTGTGTTTTGAGATAACATCGAATATTTCTCTGTTGTGTGTGGCTGAGCGTCCTTGTATCTGCTGCTGTTTTGAAGCGCTTTGGGCACAAGATGCCTCAGTTTTACGTTTGGTTGGTGTATTTTTTCGTACTAATATTAATCCATAATTCTATCGTAACCATTCTTCAAATTCCTTAAGATTTAATCTTCCTTCAATTTTTGTACCTTGAGAGTACAACATAGCAAACGTTGGGTAGAGCATGAAGTCGCGTGAGACTTTGAAGTCGCGTGAGACTTTAAAGTCGTGCGAGACTTTGAAGTCGCGTGAGACTTTGAAGTTGTGCGAGACTTTGAAGTTGTGCGAGACTTTGAAGTCGTGCGAGACTTTGAAGTCGTGCGAGACTATGAAGTCGTGCGAGACTTTGAAGTCGTGCGAGACTTTGAAGTTGTACGAGACTTTGAAGTCGTGCGAGACTTTGAAGTCGTGCGAGACTTTGA
>VOMN01051155.1:0-12680 GCA_014899125.1 Orchestia grillus | reverse complement strand
GATTTAAGAAGTGATAATTATTCTTCTTATCGACTAAATAATCATCCAATGAATTAGACACATAATACACACATTAACAATAATGAGAGCTGTCAATCAATGTTGTCAGTGTCTATGTCAGCATCTTTACAATAAGCATAAAGTTAAGTAGCATTTTTGAAGAAGAAGCTTATTGAGACACATCAGAAGTTATTGACTTAACTTGAATATTCCAAAGATATTGATGAGCAGTATCATGCTCTCAAAATAAGATTTGATCATATTAAAGCAGAGCTCTAGAAGAAATAGAAATAGAAAAGTTATGAAAAATAAAAAAATGAAAAGCAAAACCATCAACTTCAATAAAAATAGACAATTACAGCACTGAGACAAAGAATCGAGTAACTTCAAAATGTAGAAATTGGGAAGCAGCAAGAGCTAAAAGATAAGTAGGAGTTGTGTGAGGTATGGCGAAAAAAGCATGAGAAAAGTCTTGAAGAATTTGAAAGACTTTAATAAGTTTACTATAAGGATCAGCAACGACTTAGTAATCTTGAGCAGACCCATATAGACACCCAACAACAACTCAAGACATAGAAAGACAATAATGCCCAGCTTCTCGCTGAAATCCTTAGTATGCAAAAGGAGACAAAAACTTTACAGGCAAATCTTGAATTGAGCGAAGAGTCCGTCAAAGCTTTGGAAAGCAGAGTATATGAGTTGCAGTCCAACAGCAAAAGTTCATAGATGAAAAAAGAGGAGTCTGATCACCAGTTGGAACAGCTTAAGACTGAGTACAATAATCTATCAGTGTTAGTCAAACAGAAGGACAAGGAAATTGAGTAGCTAAGAGGTAGTCTCATGCAACTGTGTGTCACACAGCGTAAGCGAAAGGAAGATGCCATAGCCAGTGCAAAGACCTTTGTCAGCAAACTATAAGCTTAAGGAAGCAAGGAAAGAGGAAGCAAAGGCCATCGTTCCGCAGCAGAGCATAGNGCTTAGAACAGTAATAATTTAGATGCTAACTAACCTGAATAGAAAGCCTCTTCTGCAAATGACACCGCATAGTTGAAATCTTATAAAGAGTAAAAACAGCAGTATATGTCTCTGCTAACTGAAGTAGGAGACTTATAGACTCAGGTGTATGCTTTAAACAATGAGAAAAATGCTATTCTAGACGAGCTGGATAGTATTGAGGCATGCAAGGTCAAAAATAATCAGCTTATTAACAGAAGGAGACAGCTTGAGTCAATGCTGCTGACTAATGACCGCAAGCTTACAGAAATCAAACAGGAATTGCGTCAGATGAAATTTCTCTGAGGATTCTGATGCTTTTACATTAACATTGATACTTTTTATGAATGAATCTTAATAATTTTCACATAACAAAATAACCATTTAAATACACCAAACTGGTGAATATTTTTAAAAGCCAAATTATATTGAATTTTCCTCATTATTGAATAAGTAAATACATAATGAAGAATATGAATAGCTAATTAACTGACTAACTTTAATGGCTCCAGACTATGGGTTGAAGTTTCTTAAACTTTTTTCTCACTTGGGTGGGTTCATGTTCTGCATCATTTGTTGCATTTGTTGCATCTGTTGCATTTGGAGCATGTCCATAGGGTTGCTTCCGGGCATCATTCCGTTCATTCCGGGTGGCTTCATGCCTCCTTGGGGCAGTTGTTGTTGGGCTTGGGGCTGTCCGCGTTGGGTGGCAGACTGTTCCATATAGTTTCCGACCTCTTCGGGGATGATTTCCAGTTTTCTCATGAGCTTAATGATTGAAATTTCCATATCTTGGAAGAGTTTCATCAGTTAAGGGTTAGTCTGAATGGCTATAAATAAAATAATCTTAAAAAATACCTGATTATTGCACGTTTTTCATGAAGTCTTCCTCTTCATAGCCGTACTTTTCGAAAACCCAGTCATTCAGAACCAAAGCCAAAAGCATCGGGATTATTTGTATGGATTATTGGGTACGCTAAAGGGTTGAGAAAATATTTTTCAGATCATCTGATCTTTCATTAATCATCTGAGTTTGATATGCAATAACTTCTTTGGCAACTTAGAGACTCACATCCTTTGAAGAGGACATTGACTCCTTAATCTTAGCTCTGAGGTTGGACTGAAGCATCAAGATTTGTTGGGCAAGACCTCGCTCCATCAAAGCTATCTCACTTTCTTCAAGCTTTTTGTCTTTTAGACCGACCTTGGCTGAAATCGTTTTCTGTCCTTCAAGGATTAGAGCCTCAGTGTTGTTCAAATACTCGTTCAGGAAGTCCAAATACTTCTTAGGTTCGTTCATTATCTTTCTCTGTTCTACTCTTGCTTATTCTGTGATTCTTGAGTACTCAGGTTTGATTAGATCATAGCACTTGTCAACAATCTGACTGTATGTCTTAAGTCCAATGAGTTGATGAGTTCCAGGAATGTACTGGATTTCGATGCTTGTGGCAGCGGACTGGGCTTTGTCTTCAGGAAGAGTGAACTTCACAGTTGACTTGATTTATTTAAGCTCTGGAGCCTTTTCAACTACGTATCCTGACTCTTTAATCTTCTCGTTAAAGAATTCGATTTGCTTTTTCATTTAATTGAGGAAAATTTGATTTTTGCTGTTGTACTGCTCAAACTATTTGATTGCATTTTCCTTCAAAGATTCGGCAGTTTCGATCAAAACTAGTTTCTCGCCTTCGAGCTTGAATCGAGGTAGGACAGTTCTGAGGGCTTCCTTGGGAAGCTTCTTGGCCTTGACGGTCTTTACAAGATCGGGAAGGTCAAGACTCTTCAGTTTTTTCATAGTTTGAATAAAGTTTTTATGTTGAGCATCTCTAAATACCTGCACGGTCTTGTTGAGCTCATCAATGGTCTTGACAACCTCGGAGCTGGACTTTGTGAAGGTATCCCAATCGACATAGGCATTCTCTCCCACAGTCTCCAAAATGGAGTCAAAGTTCTTCTAAACGGTTGCGATGTCTACCTGGCTCATATGTTGAAGTAATGAAATATTATTAAAAGTTAACTATGATAAATATTAAGAATATTTAAAAAAATATCTTTTTTTCAACAGGAAATACTTTATATGCTTTCAGAAGCTAACTTTCTTTCAATAAACATACCATACACAAACAATATCAAATTTAATAAAAATAAACATACTTACAAAAATAAAAAAGACTTTACAATAAATTTATTTGTAAAGCTACTTAACATAAACACTCTATTTTACATTTTATTTTAAAGTAAGCCAGTGAATAAGTATCGAAATCTCTATACGAACTGAAAAAATTCGCTTATTTAAACCATGTAAACCTCAACAATGCCCGAGATGGAACTGCCACAACTAGATTTTAGCAATATGGGAAACAACACTCCTAAAAAAAACAAAATAATCGATGATAACATTGTCAAAAATAATCAACCCAACAAAAATCGAAAACTCGCTGGCAGACCAGTTACAGACAGAAGTAAGTACATGTCCACTGCAGAAGTCATCACTAAAGACGTTAAGATAGTCGATGAAATGGATCAAAATATTAATGCCGAAAAACAGACAAACAGAGTCCAGTGCAAAACTGATAGAGATCTTTTGCTACAGAAAAAGAAATCGTATGCATAAAGTATTAGAGAGAAAAATAAAGTCAAACAAGAGCTGAAAAAGAAAGATTATTCAGTTTTCAGCTCGACTGTGTCGATGAATGATTTTTCTAAACCTTTTGTAAATTAAAAATGTGAAAAATAGGCAGAAAAGGCAAATGATATAAAGAAAAAGAGGTCAAGTCTAACAGAAAGGGTAAACAACAAGGAATGTGAGCCATAGAATTCTAACTATCAAAAAATTTGTCTTAAAAACCCCAGTCAAAGTTGTCTTTTTTAGGAGGAACCTCAAAAACCACCACATAAAAAACATTCCAAAGCCAGTAGCGGAAATATGGCTTTGAAAACAATTAACTCTAGAAATACCATACTTTTCTCAGCATCTACAACACAATCAAGAGCTACTTTATTGCCATCTTCAACAAAAAACCTAACTGGCAAGGGCAGTAACAACAACAACTCCACCACTAACCTCCTCATGAAAAACAAAGAAAACTCAACAACATCATCACATGCCAAGATATTTTTCAACAAAAGCAACAACAACAAATAAAGTCATCGCATGCAAACACTACAATTATAAAAGGATACTAGCTTATAATATTCTCCTTAATATTTAGAAAAACAAACTGATGAAGACTTTGTCGGTGTACAAAGCTTTTGTTCAGATTTTAAAAAGTATTCAATACAAAGCAAAGTTATCGAGTAAACTGTCGATAACAGCAAATTGTTTAATAATTAGTAGGAAAAAAAGTAAATAGAATTGCTAAAAACACAAAATGTTGCATTTAAAAGATAATTAGCGATTTTCAGAAAGTAGAACAGCACTTTGAGAAAGGAGCAGTTTAAAAGCAAAAGTACTTTTTATTTTATTTATTGTTTAGAATATATTTCAACATTGTAAGCCAAAACTTAAGAACTTATTTAGTCTGAGAAAAAAGCACAATAATCCAGAAAACAACAAGAAAAAATAGAATCCTTCGATAAAAGTATATAAGAGTCTTCTCTGAACTAGATAATAAAGAGCAAGGATGAAGACATATTCCGCACAATGGGACAGAATAAGGCTTTATAGCTGAAAGTGTACATATTAGAGAAAAAACTTGCCCAAGAAGAAGAGGCTTTCAAGAAAAAGCTAGCATCATAAATCTATCAATGGAGATAAAGATACACAAAGCTTAAAAATGAGCATGCTAAGGTCAAAAACCTTGCTATCACAGCAAAAAAGAGCAAGGTAGCCCCTACTAAAACCATTAATTAAGATGAGTAAATTTAGATGTATTTCTCAAATGACTAAGGTAATAATGGATAATCATAATGAATAAATAAATGATATAGTGTTTTTGTGTGTGATAAGTGTTAGTTAATGAATAAAATTAAGAAAGAAAATATTAAAAAAGCTAGCCTTCTGTTGTTCATAAATGATAAAGCTTATCCTTAAGCAAATGAGCAAATGATATGTGTTTTAATTTATTTAATTTTCTTTGTGAGTGAAAAATTAAAAAAAGATTTGTTACAAAAAATTAAATAATGAGAGATTTACGATACAAAGATAATCTTTATTCGAGAAAAATTTATGTGAAATTAATTAATATAAAAAGTTAATAAAACTAAGGAAAATGTAATAAAATAATCAACAAACCTAAGACAATAACAACACTATAGAGAAACTTCCATCGTGTATTCATGAACTTAGCGAGTTTATCTAAAAAAAGGAAAAAATACTAGAAAAGTAGATTTAACCACTACTTCGAAAAGATCTTGGACATCTGAAATATCCAATTAGATAATTCAAGCAAACAATCATTACCCCAAAGGAAACTATATAGAAGGGAGACTGGTACTATGTTCGAAAAATCGTAAATAGACGCATTAAGAAGTATGAAGCTAATCCCAGAAAACTCAAACTTTTGCGTCTGAGTGATATAGTCTGCTTGAGTATTCCCAATCTGTGCTCGAGCTACATGAATGTCATGAATTACATTCGAACATGGAAGGCTGAAAAGAATATTGACGCTAAAAAATAGTTATGTAAGAATTTGATCTCTCAGCATCCATAAATCTTAAATAGTGATCTGTAGCCTTCTGAACTTAACATTCTTAGGATTCCATTAGATTACATTGAAGAATTCTATGAGAAGTTTTAGGAGGCAAAGTCTTACTACAGCAATAAAGAGGAATAATGGAGCAAAATATCTACTGATACTGAATAATAAGTTTAAAAAATATCTACTTTGCTTTCTTAACTCAAAGAATAAGTAAGCAAGCTTGACACTAGAATAGGAGAGGCACGAAAGCTGATAAATGACATTTAAAATGGGTAAAGACTCGATCCGTAAGTCTATAAATACAGACTAATTTCTAGTCAGTTCTAACTTAGCAATCAAAGTAACAAGTATTTGGTAAAATTTGGAATCAGAACCAAATTTCTATGTGTCTTGGCTAAACGGGTGAAAAAAGCACAAGATCACATTAAATAACGAAAAAAAAAAATATTCTAGTTGATCGATAAGGAAAAATAATATACAGAAAATATTGACTAATACACTAACTATATCAAAATTCCTATTCAAAAACTAGGCATTCTGACTGAATAAGAAAATAGAAATTTGTTTTGTAACATTGATTAGATAAAAGCTTTTCATCAAATTTTTTACAGCAAAATGAGTGCACGTTTCTAGAAGGATCATAAATATCAGACTTACGGAGATATCATTAAAGAAATTATCCCTTTCTTTAAGCTTTACATTGATTATATCTTTATTGCTGAGTCTGCTCAGAACTTTATGATAAAGATTGAAAATTAGCACAAATAGATCAAAGAAATTATTAGCAAGTACTTTATCGAAAAGAAAAAGACAGCATCGGATTAACTCATGCAACCAACGTTCAAAATTGCACGATATGAGACTAGGTTTGACTAAATCATCAAAGAAACTAACCCCACTCATCCTGACTATGCATTATTTCGCCAGGCCAGAGAGCTATTCACCAAAAATCTAACCTAAGTCAATGACAAGGTTGGTCAAATCATAAGGCGTAATCGACTAAATCAGCTGTAAAAGGAGTTCGGAACAACCTAAAATCCAATATTCGCAGAAGGACGTGAGTTTTTGAACGAATTTTCCCTTTTCCTAATTCAAGGAGAGATGATCCCCATTATTCTGTTTTGCTTTACAGATCTCATTTTGATAATTGAAGATCCTGGGCGCAAAAAGCTAAAATATATCAGAGTTAACGAGAAGTTTTACGTACGCCGTGAAGAAGATAATAAAGTGTACAAAAATATGATAAAATTGCACTCTGATGGCCTGCTCACGCTTAGCACAGGAAACGAAGAAAAACACTTCAAAAAGGCTGAGTAGGCTTTCGAACAGTTGCAAAAAATTTAGCGTAAAACTTAGGATAATCAGCTGGTCAGAGTCAGTGTTCTGGGAACTGAAGAGATAGGGTCAACATCTTTCGCTAAACACACGTAGTACATCATTGAAATCAAATTTATGAGTTTGAAGAAAATGTTACATTTGAGGTTCTCAGAGGTCGCAAACATTGTAAAGGTAATGCAAACTCACTACAAAGACAATTTGGGAATCACTGAGTAAGAAACTCTAAAGAAAACTTGGTTCAACAACCATAAGTCTAAAACCATCTAGGACCGTAAACGCACAATCTAACAGATCCTGCAAAGACTCTTTAACCACGATGTTATAAGAAAGGATCCTGCCCATCTACTTAGGTACGTAAGCCTTCCTGTAAATTATTTTGAAACTGCCAGAAAAGTATCTCTTCAGCGTAATTCAAGCCCTTTCATCACAAGCGTCTTAAAGGCGTTCAACTCTCATGGCCAGCTACCTCCACACCCAGCAGAATTGTTAGGAAAGAAGGACAGTCTTTCTCGAAAATAAATGAAAGAGGCTTTTACGCTCCTTTGTGCGACGTAACTCAAACTGGGTCGGGACGTCTACCATGATATGGATTAGTAAGTCCAAGCTTTGAAGGAAAAAGCCCCAAAAGTCTAGGTTTTCATAAACACATGCAAATAAGACGAGACTGTGATGGTTAAGGTCACTTAGCTGGATACAGTGTAAGATGTATGCAACAAAGTGTCTAAGATGATCGGTCTGAGATCAAACAGAGACTTCAGACTGTTCCACTAAATCGGGAAGAAGGAGTTAAGAGTATTGGAACACGAACAACTTATCCTAAAAATCTTCACCTTTCCAACTGATAACAATTCTTCTGTACAAGGAATCTTTGACAGCATGACCTCATCAATCAAGAAGCTAGTCAACCCAGAAACACATCCCACGCTGATATTCAAAAAGTATTATTTTCTACCTTTTGAAATTGAACACAGGTAAGCAAAGAAGGATCTGACCAGATTAAGACTTCTGAGCTATCAGGTGTTCTCGTAGGTAAAGGACATGAAATATCAGCTGAACTTTGATGAGTACCTTCTCTTTCTTGCCTTGCTGATCTATATCGAGATGTAAGGTAATATAGACGTAGAGAAAGTATCATCCAAAGAATGTAAAATTGATCATCAAATTGTTCATCGAATCATTCCGGAAACCATTTTTAAACTAAAGAACTATACTGAATCTCAATGGCTTTAAAAGGTAATACCTCATTTGAGAAAGCTAAAAATCTAAATCGAGAAAGTTATTGATTACAACAGGGAACAGATGAAATTCAACAAGATAAAGACCGATACAGTAAGCAAGACTGCTTTGTACTTTGGACATAGGCATTTAGCCAGTCAGATCGTGCTCAATAAGATTAAGCACAATCCGATATATGGCTCGAATCTGTTCTATATTCAGCCTTATAAGTCTACATACGAATAGCTCAAGGAAGAAGGTAGCAAGATGGCCTATAACATGTGGGTAGCACTGAAGGTTGATTCATTGAAGTTACTCACACCTTCTTCCAAATAAAGCCAGTTCGAGCTCAAGTACTAAGCCATTGACAAAATGGAGGTCTACTCAGAGTCAATAGTACTCAAAACCGACTTCTACACAAACAAAAAATACAGATTCAACACATATCAGAGTTTCGAGATGTCCCAACTCATCAGATATTATAAGGCTTTAAATTCAGTATTAATCGAATCAGAAGGCAATGAGTAACTAGCTAGCCAGGTAAGACAATACAAAGATGAAATTTAACTGTATAGAAGTACATATGAAGGCTTATAAAGTGCTTCTAAAATCCGTATGGAAGAATGAATCATTATGTCATTATGATAATTTATTTATTTAATTAATCAATTTGATTGATTAATTGGTCAGTTATATTTAGTAAATAAGTAAATATTAAAAAGATAAGTAATTGTTGTCATTTTAAAGTTATTGGATAATATTTATAAGCGCCAAATTATAAATACACAGTCAATAGCTTACTTTCTATTAAGTTAGTTATTAATCATCAAATCAACCTTCTCAAAAAAAGGCACACATACATTTTTCAAAGTTTTTATAATAAAAAAGACAAAGACAGAGGCAAGGCGATACCATATATCAATCAATCAATCAGTCAATCAATCAGTCAATCAATTTAATTTGACAAACAAGAAGTCAATAAAAAATTTTTTCAAAAAATAACAAATTGCTATACATTAAACATTTAATAAGATGATTCTTTAGTAAATGGAGGCAGAAAGAAGAGAGTTGGGACAGGAGTAAGATTTGGAAATGGCTCTAGACCAGAACTAGGAGGTAGAAGAGCGGGAACTTGAGGAAAAAATCTTGTTTGCAGTTCAAGGGCTTGGATCAGTTCGTACGATTGAGCGTGAGGGACGCGTGATAGAGGCCTATATTAAGGGAGCTCATTGCGAGGAGTCCATCAAAGATTTGGTCAAAATGATCCGTAATGAGGCACCTGATGCGCCCAGGGTTCGGCTGGCGCTCTGCCAGTATAACATAGTTGAAAGTGACCTTATTGAGCTTCTTTTGTTGCAAGTTGAGGACAAGAAACTCTCATTCTGGTTGGTGGCTTTGTTGGCATTACTCACAGCCAAACCTTCTGAATAATTGAATCCAGATTAAAAATCACAACTGTTGAATGCGCTAAGATAGTATAAGCACGCATTTGTGCGACACGAGTGCTTGACGATTTTAACAGTGCACATTGCAGAATACTTCAAGACAGAGCCTGCTGCTAGACAGAAGGCACACCTGCAGATGTTAGAATTCATCGTTCTGCTTTTGCGTAATTTGCTACAAATACCTGATCGTTAGCCTAACCCAGATCCGGACAACCTGCACGATCACTTTCTAGCCACACTGATCCGTTAAGAGATGTTCAACCCGCTTCTCTATCTGCTGCAAAATGAGAGAGGTCCTCTCATGGAAAAGATTGATATTCCTCTGATGGAAATCTGCTACTATACATTTACTTGCTTTGATCCTCAAATGCTCTTCCGGACTGGGAAGAGCGGAACAGGGTCTTCATCCAGTGCTGAGTATTCGAGGTTAATTGCAGATGCCAGACTGGCCAAGGGACCATTGCCTTTAAGACACTCCCGCTTTCAACCTCTTTTCATCGGAGTGTCAAATGTGGGCATCAAGCGCCTATCACACTCTCTGGGAAAAAAAACTGAACCAGTGCAGAATCAGCGTAGAGTGCCTCGCCGCACTGTTGAGCTCAAGAAGGTTGAAAGAATTTAAATGCAGCCCTTTGGAGAGAATGTACGTTTTTATTTATCAGACAGTTCCTGGAAATGGAGTTCGAGATGATGGACAATGAGTCCAAGAAGACAATAAACAGAAAGATGGGCGAACTTGTGCTTTAATTTTCACAAGAGTTCGTCGAGGTGGAGCTGCCGCAGCTTAGCGAACTAGTCTTCTCGCAGATCTACAAGGAAAATAGCAAGGTGAGTTCACAAAACGTGATCCAGTATTTGTTGTTGTGTGACTGGGCTATCCAGCTAACCAGGGCCAAGTTCACCCAACAGAAGGCTTAGGTACTATTTTATTTATGGTTTATTTTGCAGGCTAGTAATCATGTACAGGCAGAACAGGTGGAGTTTGATTTGGCCCAAATTGCCCATATCATGCAGACAGCCCACTTCGAGTTGGTGTATAAGACTTTGTTCCGAGAGGCAACCCGCGAGAAAAAGAAGCAGTTCCGTGTGAACACGTTCCATGCCGCACTGCAATTATTTGAGAGTTACCTGAGTGTAATCGGAGACATCTCGAGCAGCTTTTTGCCCAGCGACCGTAAAAATGCCACAGCACTCATGGCCAACATGTTTCGGCATGATATCGCTCGAATATTCAAAATTGGCTTCCTACAGATAACACACGAGGGAATCTTGGCCACACTCATTAACATTTCGCACAAGTTTTACAGACTATTGTCCAAGTATTCTAATGGCAAGGTCCTAACCATTCAAACCAACAAACTACTCAAGCGCAAGGGCAACAATAAGGAGAAAGGTAAAAGACATTTGGATTAGAAAGAGTAGTTGGACTTCATATAAGAGGACAGTGACTAGGATGCTGATAGCGATGGGTCAGCTTCTTACAAGGGCTAAGGAGAAAATTAAAAGTAAGAAAAACAAAAATAGAAAGAAAGAGTCAAGCCCCTAAAAAATTCTGATCCATAATCCCAACCCGTTTAATAAATGTAGCCAGCTCAATCTTAAATGTTTCAGGAGCGAAAGTTCAACGAGATTTCGGAGTTTGCGATCATAGCTTAGTATGAGATCATCAGTAAGTACATGATATTCTTAAAAGATGAGCGGGTGCTGAGGAATGGGTGGGATNCCTACAATCCAACAAACTTGCCCTTGTGGAGTCACTCTTCAACTATCCTAATCTTACTGTCAAAGACAACATCCTCAGAAACTATCCAGATCAAGATCAAGATAAAGGACATTTGTAAGAAGGCTAGTAAGACCTATAAGAACATAATTCAAAACAAAATAACAGATAGTCAAACAGTGGACCTATGTTCCATGATCAATCAGACTCTGATTGAGAGTCATTCAACTGTTATTTTAAATATTTATTAATTTATTTATTCATTTAATAATTTTTTAGTAAATTTAATTAAATAAAAACACAGATTAATTGAAATTATGATGCTGATATCCTTTAAATTTAAATGTTCAGCTAAAGACCAACTTTTTGTTGATTTTCTTCTCTGTTTGCTGGTCATCCTATTCCAAGCCTGAAGACACTTTGGGTTTGGTTCTAATTGAGTGGGTTTCCAAAACAATGGATTCCTGGGCCATCTTGGTGCTCCATTTGAAAGTTGCAAGGTCTTATACAGTCCTTTGCTGGGGCTGAGGTAAATTATGAGGCTCTTTTTTTATGATTTTACGCTTATAAGTTGCACCTTACCCATCCCTTCCAGTCTTCTTCTTCTGGTCCCAGCACCATTTATAAACCTGACTCTGCGAGAGTCCGGTGACCTCAGCCATTTTAACAATCTTGTCCTTGTTCCAATTCATTTCTCCTTCGAGCTCCTGTCTGAGCATACGAATTTGATGCGTACTCTTCCTTTTGCGTTTTTTGACCCCATCCTCGCCCATATCCCACATGCCTTAATCATCCTAGCAGTCTGATTCTGGTTCCGCTTGTTACAATTCAATTCGCGGCTCTTCGCCCATTTATTCATCTTCTTCATTTTCGTCTTCTTCTTAGTCATCCCGATTGTCTTCTTCGTAGTCCTCTTCTTACATGATCATCATTTCGCTGTCATAGTGCTGCCCAAGACTACTGAAATAAGGTGAAGATGAGTGTCTACGCTCACTGCCCAGCAACTGGTTAAAAAGATCCTTCTTTACTGGAGATGGCGAAAGCAAGTATTCAGGCTGTCTTTTCAAAGGAGTCGAGGATGTGCTCATAGTGGTTNTGCTCATAGTGGTTGTTGTCGGAGTCAGTGTGTTGAAACACATAGCCTCGAGAATAGGGGGAAGAAGGTCCTTGAGACCCGTTTAGTCCGAAGTCTTCTTCCCAGAAGGGCACTGAGCATTCTTGGCACCCTTTTTGGGGGTAATAGCGTGAACGTAATTCTCCTTGTTGACTGACATCAATTGTTATTTACTTACTTTATAATTTAATTTAAATTCTAACGAATAGCTATCTAGA
>VOMN01051152.1:0-62353 GCA_014899125.1 Orchestia grillus | reverse complement strand
GTATGAGAGCCTGTCGTCTGGGTGCTTTCCATACCTCATTTGTTCGAACTTGCCTTCATTAAATTCCATGTTGTTTGACGGTGTTGATGAATATGGTGTTGATGTCCATTTATTTACATACACCGACACAACTTCCATGATACTAAGTCGAAATTCGCAAGCTGAGCTAAAAGAATTTAAAAGAGTTAGCCACTTGATCATTTTTGTGTTTCAGTGTTGTGCGTGCTTCAGGAATGAAAGAAATGGGTAGTCGTGGTGTATTACGGCTGGGTGAGTAACAAATGAGTTCGGTGGTTTGAAAGTCAATGCACCAACAGGAGGCGATTCTTTTTCGAATTTATTTTCACTTCTTCCATTAACTATTCATTCCAAAGAAAAGAATACAGTCTCGAATACAGGTTTCATTGTTTATGTTAATTTTATTTTCCAAAATATAACCTTGAGGTCATCGGGAAAAAATGTTTCTGTTAAAAACTCAGTAAGTGAAAAATGAAATTCATAAAAAAGTTAACACATCAGTTTCATTTTTAATCGACGCGTTATTTGCTTTCCATAAATTAAAGAAGTTTCAACATTGATGACTTTCGCTAGGCGTATACGTATATTTAGACGGAAGCAGTCGAATGTAACTTCTCACCGTCACAAATTTAAAAGAAAACTCGGTGCTCAAAAATTCAGGATATTCCTAAAACAGCGCTGTCACGACCGCTCATGTCATGTAAACGAGAACATTTCATTGCCCGAGGACTGCTGATTTAATAATGTCCATATTTATTTACTGGAGCAACACAGAAGAAGCAGGAGCCGAGAAGTTTTCATATACATACAATTATAATTTGCAGTTTTACGATGCAATGCAGCTCATTCTCAAAGGCGTGCCAACATACAAAGTCTCCATTTGTGACTAAGGTTATTCTGAAATCTCAAAGAAACTTATTCATGAAATTTGAGTAACACAACTCCTAGTAACTCATTTTTGAATCTATTTTAACTTACACTAACTTACCCTTAGCTACCATGAGCTGACTAAACTTTACCTACCCAACATTTATGCCAACTTAATCGAATTTCATTACTTCAATTGGCTTACCTAATTAAGCCTTCTCTGAGACTTACCTTGCCTTATCCTGATTGGTTCAAACTAATTGTTGGCTAAGTTGAATTATTGTAATCCCATCTAGTCTGACTTACTCAAGCAATATTTAGGATGACCTCACGAGACCTGACATACGTAGGCCGGACGTTGCCAGACTAGAATGGCAAAAGAAGACTTTATCCTTTCACACAACAGAATTTTTTTAACATGATCTTACATAAATCATTCTTGGTTTTGAAGAGGAATGTCATAGCGTGGGAGACGAAATATCAATCAACATTAACAGTTTCTCACTCTGATTGAGGAGCGCGCGTACTGGAATGTCGGTCAACGTTCCAGGTTCGCCTAACAATTTTTTGACCAACAAAAATGCCAACGTGGAAGCAGCGATGCCAGCGCCCACGAGACCCCACACCTGAAATAGACATGGAGCACGAGCGTGAAAGTATTCATTAAAAATCCAACTTATATGTTCACATCAAGAGGGGAAATTATACATCCAGTTACGAATTCAAACTACATTTTCACCTGAGAATTAACATTACATGATCACGGATGAAAAAAAAATTATTTAGAAACATTTAAAAACTTTTATTGACCATAAGTAATTTACATCAGATACAAGTTTTCAATCAAATGAAGAATGACGAAGAACCGGGATCAGGACATATACCACATGTGGGCCCGAATAAGCTACAAGGCTTCTAGGGCAACCTATGTAGAAATGAAGGCATACAATACATCAATGATTTATAACAAAAAAGACTTGAGGTTACCCTAGGTATGTAAGTTACAAGAATTTAATGAGTTGGTTAATATTAAATAAATTATGGGGTTCATGGGTCATTATGGGTTAATATTGAATAATTATTGGTTCACTCTAGTCTTAAAATTATTTGTTCGCCAGAGAATTTAAATGAAATGATGCCTTCTCGAAGAAGCGTCGTTGGGTTGGCCTACCAGATGACACTTTTCGAAGCCTAACAAAAAATACAAATCTGCCAGCACACAGCGAAGAAAATTGTTTTTCCAGCGAAATATAACCGGAGATGACTTTTTTACGGCTCTTTTAGCTGGTAACTCCTTGCATTTTAGAATGAGATTGAAAGTAACGGGCTGTAAATTTCTTAATTCTTGGAAAAGGGGACGGCTAAGATTCAGGCTTATGTTGTTTATTGGGACCTATAAACTTTGAATTTCATGCACGGTCTTCAAGAGAGTGTTTTCATCCCGACCAGTATTGAAAAATTGGTCGGGAAGAATTTTTCCCATTTTTATTAAATTTTTTGTGTTGGAAGCAAAAACGACGATCTGAATACAACGTCTTGCTCTCTCAGCCGCAATTTCAAAATGTTTTTTTTTTCTTGAGTCAAGAGGAAATGCTGAGGCAAACATAAATGTGCACAACATATGTCTGTTTGTTAGACAGGACCTGGGGCTCTTTCTTTTATTTTGTATACAAGGAACACTGCAAAAACCTTTATGCGGGTAACGAGAAATTCCTTCATCTGGAAAATATCGAGTGTTTGTGCAAAATTCACGATAAAAATCAATTTTTTCTGTCGAAAAATAATCATGCCGGACTCAGACAACGCTCTGGCAACTAACTAAAACTGTTGCGTAACTCCTGCACGAGAATTGGCACAGACTTCTTGATCTGGACTTCCGTATCAGAAAATGCATCTTTCGTGGGCAAACCTTCCGTCACATTTACGCACATCAAGGGGCCTTGATAGTACGTCTCGTCATTTTCAAAATGAGAAGAAATTTGGAACTTTTCAGAAAAAAATTGTGTAGACACAGAGCAGGAAAATTTAGTTTGCTTTTGAATTGTTTTGCAACGGTGCTTTGTTGAATAATACTGCTTTTCAAAGGAAATGCAGGCATGATGTTGAGACTGTATGGAACGAAGCGTGATGTAATACTTGACGTTTGTAGCTCACATACTAAGTCTAGTATATTCAAAGAGCTTTTCTTACGAAACGAAAGCAAGAAACTTCCTTTATCTTGCAAGGAAGACGAGCTATGTAAAAAATAGTGCTTATTCATTCCGTTGCCAAGTTACTTTCGGCAGTGACAAACTTCTTGTAAATCTGTCGAATCAGAATACAAATATATTTTGTCGTCAGACTGAATTTAGAAGTCATTCCTCCATGAACGACGACGTGAAACTCTCAACACGCTCCGGACGAGCTGTGCGTCACGAACTCCATTGCCAGAAGCAGACGATGCATTTTCTTAACACTCACCGGAGCTTGAAATATCTTCACGATGAGGAAGGGTTCTTGAATGGTTTTAAGTGCAGCGGTGCCTATGAACACTCCCTGCAGCTCAAACCACTCGAGACCCTTCGTGACCTGGCCTCTATCCTCCGTCAACACGCATGTTCCGATTGTTAAGTCTGCCGCCTGGTGGAAAATGCTCACGATTTACACAACTGAGCTCAATTATAAACTGGAACGCAATTTTTTTTTTTTAATTTGGGGTTTAATCAAATCGAATATTCATTAGACACACGCTGAAACGAAGGGTTATTGTTGAGCTGGATTTTTATTCGTGCAAATAGAGTGCAGCATCGCGGTGATGTACGAACTCATTTTTAACTGGTAACTAAATGGAATAGATTTGTCGCCTTAGCGCCGTTATTCGCAATACTACCATTTAAGCAAATGCAGCTTGTGACGTTATTCACACTTCCGTGTACGGCTTAAGTACACCTAAAGTAAAGATATAATCTTGAATCAATATTTATAATTTTAATCACGTAATACCAACAACACTAAAATATTTGATACTATTACCATCAAAAAACAACATTAAAAACATTTCTACTCGTAAGGGTCAAAATGCAAACATACTACGCACAGTAATTCAAGCCTTCACAACTAAAACATGTCGATTTTCTACAGAGTTTTGTGACATTTCCAGGGTAAGAAGAATCTGTTTTTTTCTTTTTCTGCTTGCCTGAGTGATGACGTCGTAGATCCTTGATGGCTCGGTCCCAGAGGTGCCACAGAGGCCTCCCTTTTTGTAGCTGATCTGAAGTTTGAGGGACTCAGCGATGATGGTCATCAGTTCCCCGACGTAGCCTGTGCATTTGACCTCTTTGGTGAGGCTGTGGTAGCACGCTATAACAGGCTCCTCCTCGTAACCTGCGTTGAAGAATATATTTGAATAAAATTTTAAAGTAGAGTACAGTCATCCGTGACATAAAGCGCTGAATCGGTTCCCGCGAACAGCCGCTCTATAGTTCTCCCCCCATCTTCCCTCCAATGAATCGGTTCCCGCAAACAAACACTCTATAGTTTCCCTCCCCCTCTCCCCACGCAATGCGCTTAATCGGTTCCACGGAACAACTGCTCTATAATTTCCCCTTCCCACGTAAAGCGCTGAATTGGTTGCAGGGAACAACCGCTATACAATCGTCCCATGCATAGAGCGTTGAATCGGTACTAGCAAACGACGGCTCTGTAGTAGTCCCCTGCATAGTGCGGCATCAATTAGAGCGAACACCAAATAGATCGGAAAATGTTTGCATCATAAAAAGCAAATGATAATATCGAGTGGCTGTTGACTGGAACCGATCCAGCGCTCCAAGCGGGAGATGACTGTGTACCTGTGATGAGGTAAAAATAAGAGTACTCCTAGAAACGTGTTTGTTTAATGGGGTCACGGCGCTGCCCTAAGAATGCAAGACTGTCGCGATTAAAAATGACTGAAAAAATCGTGCTTCAAAAATATTCCTGATGAAACGATGTGGTGATAACGGAACGTCTTAACTTAATTTTCATGAGCGTCAGCCATGGGAGTTGAAATAATCCGCAATGAACTTGATTAAGAAAATGAAGGCCTCAACATAAGCCACTGAGCTGGTCCTTTCGATCAGTCGACAGGAAATGAGCTAAGCAACAAATTGCGTACTTACTCGACAACATTTCTTTGCCGCCCGATAGAGTGATGGTTTTTCCTTTGAAGTTCATGTGGGTTTGAGGGACCAAATCCTTTCCGTCATTTTGAAAGCCTTCGGATCTATTGCCCTCGGTCCATTTATCGATGTCTTCGAACAGGAACTCATTGTTACTCAGCAACAGCCTCCGAACTCGCCATGCTTTTGTCCGGGAAAGAAAGGAAGTAAAATTGCTTTACGTTATGTACATACATGAGTAATAGATATGAGATGGAAAACTATTTTTTCGTATTATTATATTCATATTTCGAATGTTATCACAATTTTAAATGGCATGGTTTGAGTGTAACCTTGAACCACTATTTAATACTCGTTCGTACTATCAATATACTAATTGTGCCACTGTCATCTCTGATATTCATAGTTCAATAAACAAATCAGGTTTCATTCCAACACACTGATAAAATCATCAACTTTTCATAGGCCAAGAGTATTTTGAAAACTCGATTGACTCATTGGCACATATTAAGGCAGAGGTGTCCAGTGCCTCTTTCACGAACAACTGTATCGGACTCGCCGACCCATCGTAAGTGATCAGTTTATCGATGATAAGCATTGTGCTACTACATGTTGTACTAATTCAGTTGCACGGCAATGGTTTTAAAGACTGTAATTCTTCATCTTTAGAAGCGAACAAGAAAACGATGAGGAGCATGACTGATCCAAAACGTAAGACTCGTGTAAATTTTACTGGACTATGAAGATTTTTTTTTTAATTATTCTGCTGTAAGCTTGCAGTTGGAGGCCTACGCCATGGAGTTAATAGTCGGCGCCACTCGAATCGTATGAAAGATTATACAATTGTTCAAATCCTGGAATGAAATCAGTTATCAGAACATGCCTCGATCAATCTACATTCATAAGAAAATTCACTGAGTTCTTACATAACCCGTATCTAGTTATCTTTTTAAAAAAATGTACAACATTGTTTCTATGACACTACTTACGCTGATCAAATGTCTGATGTACTCATAGAGGATTTCTCAAGACGATACTCAATTCATAGACTGCATTTTAATTTCTAGTGCATGTTATTTAACAAATTTTTTAAAATAATACTTGGACTGATCAAATGCCTGGTACACTCACCCGTCCTGAGCTCAGTTCCTAACGAAAACGAGGTCCACTTCAGCAGAGGGAAGGAGTTCACAGGGAGAGCTGGAGGGCCGAGCTGTCTGCCATCTGTTTGCAGACTTACCCAGTGCAAAGACTGGGTGCAAATTTATCCTTGAGAATCTGGTGAATATTCTTTTTTCAACGTTCACGGATGTTTTTCGTTGCACAACCCACCTCCCCCGAATTTTTTATAAACTTCACTTTTAATGTTGCAAACTAGCGTCCTGGTGGGAGATGAGCTAAAATGAAGAGCCTTGCGAGGTGTGCTAAGTATGAGGACTTTATATTCGAATTTGAAAGGATGAGACCAGAGTGTTCGATGAAAAGTGCTCTGATCGTGGTTGGCGAAAGCAATGGCCTTAGAAATGGATAAATTGCAAGATGGATTAATTTTGATAGAAGGCTTGTATAAACTTATACTGTCAAACAATTTTCAGACATGTAATTACTTATTGTCTACGTTGAACAGTAAATCCCCAGTGTTGATGTTGATCATCAATTTCTATTAACGATAAAATAAGTAAAATAAAAATCAGATTGCCAGCTGCTATTGTGAGATTGAAGTATTTACTTTAGGCAATAATCGGGAGGTCACTAGAATGAACAGTGACATTGAACCACAGGCTTCGATGATGATCATAAATCCATCGGCTAAGTGGGTATCTTTTCTCTCGCTTACAAGAATATTCGCGTGATATTCTTCAATGATGAGTAAAATTCTGATTTTTATAGTGGTCTCACAATAATATTGGATGAGTGTATTGAAGAGTGACTTCTCGTATAATAAATTATTTTGGCTAAAAATTTACAGCCCATAAATTAACAGTGAAGAATTCGAACAACTAGACCCCATAACGTCAAAAATTACAAATTTTGGTAATAGTCTTAAAAACACTATTTATACTCGTAGCAGTGAAATCATTGCCTCTGCCCATTGTCTTGGCTAAACTAAGAATGGTAATAGTTCAGAAATGACATCAAATTTGTCGTAACGACTTTAACATCACCCAAAACTTACCTTCGAGTAAAGCTTCCACGTGACTGCGCCTTGAATAATTTCCATTATTTCATCAGCGCTGCCGATGACGAAGGCAGTCCTGCGGAGGTCCACCAAACATGGCTTGACCACGCTGGTCACTCGACCTGATGTTTCATTTCCTTGCAACAACCGATCGTCTCGCTGCAGGCTGCGGAACGTTGGATTCTCGTGGTTATCCTGCAGCAGGCTGCCGAATGTTGGATTCTCGTAGCTATCCTGCAGCAGGCTGCGGAACGTTGGATTCTCTTGACTATNGTGGAGCGTAGGATTCTCTTGGCTATCCTGCTGCAGGCTGTGGAGCGTAGGATTCTCTTGGCTATCCTGCGGCAGGCTGATAGCGCAGATGCTGACATCTGCTTGAGAGGCAGCTGCTAAGAACGTCTCGCACCACAAACCTGGTGATGATGTCAGATCTTATTGACCGAGTAAAGTAAAGTATTAAGGGTTCTTATTGAAGAAAATTTTTAACAGTGGCCGTTTAATTCAGTGCTGTAGGTTCAAAACTAAAACCACATTTGTATTTGATGTGCAGTTCATGTTTCTCAAAATATTTGGCATTAGTATTCATATGTTTTTCTTGCGTATATGAACCTTAAAATGAAGCCTCACTTCTTGCGTCTCCTCACCATTTACATGTTTGTTTACGACAAAAAGTATATTTCAAAAGCAAATCCACGTGTTGACTTTTTCGCGTTTAACCAAACATTTACTCCCTGCTTGGTCAAGAGAGATAACTTAGAGTGCATGAAATGAAAGGTTAACTTTGCACGTCAACATTACAACTGATGACAAAATGGTTGTTGAAATATTTTAAAATGTAACGTCGTTTTAGTAGGCCAAATGGAAGTGAGTTCACAGGCGCACCAGGGCAGAGCATTGGAACTCAAGCAGCTTTAAAATCAGTACAGTAAGTCAAGGACAAATATTTATTTCATGATGTTTTATCAAAACGAATAGCATTTGTTGAAAAGCGTTCAACGAAGAATATAGTCGAAACAGAATAAGAATGCAGCGCAGAGTTTGAAATTATATTATTTTAATTTTGGGTTCTGGTTTTCGTTTGACACTCTGTATATATATGTCACTACAACTGTTCGTTAAGGAGACTGACGAATGATCTGGCAGTTTGTGTACATATTGTGCAGCTAATGTCATTGTAGGATCAAAATATCATCGAACTTTAATTTATGAACCCCAACATGCAATGCACTTCACGCTTAAAGTTAGAAATCTTAAAATTACACTTTTCAGGAGCTTACCAACTGCCACTAGAATTGTACATGCACTGGAAAACTCATTATGCATTTCTTTTTTTAATCTCCCATTAATGAAATTTCCCAAAACGATCCTAGACTGCTGACTGAAAAGGTGTAAAGTAAACATATTGATGTTAAGAGAGAATATTTTAATAATTCCTTCGAAAAGTAATGAAAGCTATTGAATTTCCGTAGGGGAGCTGATCATAATATCCTCAGGCCAACACGACGGACCGCGCCTGCCAATGATGACCACTACGGGCTGATTTCGGACCGCTGTACTTTTATTCCTCAGCATTTACTCGATTTAGGGGCTTGCGATTAACTGTAGGTCATCTGTGGTAGATTTTTCAGTGGAATAGATTTTTACAGTGGATTAGATTTTTGTGGCTTACATTTTTACAGAAAATTTTCAAAATCACTCGTGGACATTCTTACGTGTCATACATTTCATCTTATTTTTTCATCAGGGAGCTAATTGGTGAGTTGTGATGAGCTCCGCTCTCAAGTCAGCGGGCCTAGCTCCTAGCTGCCTAGGCAGGCCTAGGTTAGCAGGCCTATGTTAGCAGACCTATTTTAAGTACAGCTCCCAGCTGCTAGGCAGTTTTTCCCGGGATCACAGAGTGCTTCTGTTGGGAAAAAAAGCCAAGCACCCAACATTCCTGGCATCGCTCACGCATCCTGTCAATAATAATAAAACATTTAAAATGCAGAGTTGCGCTGTATGCAACTCTGCCAGCCAAATTAAAAAAAAATTCATACCTTGTGTGAGTCCATCAAATAATTGAAATGGTGTCAAACAGCACCCACACCCTTACATGGTCCCAATGAGGCGAGCGCATCAACGTCAGTCTATGACCACACAACCTGTTTTAAACGGTGGTCTTTCATTCACATCGTGAGCCCGTCTCACCTTTGAATTTTGACATTTTCAAAGAACTCAATGCACTCAAACTTGACACATTCGACCTGCAAACCTCACCTTCACGGGCCCCGCAGAGGAGAACTGCTGATTTTAGTTCCAGTCTTGCAAACAAGTCGAGCATCGCAGGGAAAAGAGATGCGTAAATAGGCCTCATTTTATTCACTCCTTGAGAAATCTGGAACTAATTTTGTAACAAGAGAAGGAAATTCTGAAGTTTTTTTAATGTAACTCTATCTGAACCGGCTCCATTATGCAGTGGCTTTTGGTGGATTGAGAAGAAGTATTCTACGGAGATTAAGGAAGGCTAAAAATAGTATGATCGTACTTACGAGTGGCATATTTCTTATTCACTGAATGTTGAAGTTTAAATGCGTAAATTATTAACTACAGGAGCAGGAAAATATCTACGTCAAAAATCGCAGAATAATTAAAACATGGTAAATTTAGTTCCAATGTTATGTTCATAACTCATACGACTCGATTAACGAACAACTTCCTATACAAATCGAGAAAAAATCAACATTATGTTAGTTGTTTTTTTTGTGGAATTCATTGTGATTGATTTCAACACCACGTGAGCAGATTGCCACAACTCTTGATAAGAACTTGAAAAAATCTGTGTTATGCAATTTAACATAAATAATGTCGTTTTACAAAGAAATTTTTGATTTTGCTCAAGAGTCATTTACGATAGAAATTTCTAAGGTACCCAAGTGCTAAGGACTAATGAAATTTGTAATGAAGACAATAATACTCCCCCCAACAGCCTCCAGCAACACAACAGTACTCCCCCCAACAGCCTCCAGCAACACAACAATACTCCTCCCTACAGCCTCCAGCAACACAACAATACTCCCCACAACAGCCTCCAGCAACACAACAATACTCCCCCCAACAGCCTCCACCAACACAACAATACTCCCCACAACAGCCTCCACCAACACAACAATACTCCCCGCATCACCCTCCAGCAACACAACAATACTCCCCCCAACAACCTCCAGCAACAGAACAATACTCCTCCCTACAGCCTCAACAAGCCTAGTGGAACTTGTTAAAATGTTTCGAACGATGTCTGAACACGTCTGCAGCAAAATTGAATGCCTATTCTTTTTTCCTAATAGTCCTTCTGGGATGTTTTTCAAGAATGAACTTGTTGCAAGTAAGGAAGAGGTAACTGCTCTCTTTATTCCTATCCAGGAAAAGCCGCGGCAATGTAATGCCTTTTTCCAATACGAGAAACCGGGGTTTTTTAAGCTACGAGAAGGTTGATTTTTATAAATTTCCGTTCTTCATATCTCAGTTCCCGAAATGAAACTATCATGTTCGTAATAATGCTGGAATAAAGTTAGGGATGTTAAAATGGACAGGATTCTTCAACTGCAAGTCTGTTGGGCGTAGCTTTAAATTGAAGACACTTCGTGAAATCAGTTCCGTTTTATAGGAAGAAGTCATGTAAAGTATTCATTGAAACTCACAAAAGCGCATCAATACTGCCATTCATCACTCCTGTCCTCTCAATGGGGAATGATGGGGCCGGTTTGGGGGGGAGTCTTTTTAGAAGAGAACTAAATGAATCGAGGCAGTGGTAAGAAATGGTGGCTCTAGTCAGTTTCTAAAGCGAATGTTAAACGAGGGATGGGTGCTAAGCTGTTACTCCACGAAATGACTTAGTCATTAATTTCAAGATGTTAATCAAATGGCTTTGAGTTTGGTGGCATTTGAATTTTTTTTTGCACTGTAGATGATGTGGAAGACTCGCTGGCATCGATGACGTGAGGGATTATAGTTTCGTTGTATTATTACTGAATTAAATTATCGTTTCTGTTCTCCACGGTCGTTCCCAAAAGAGAACTAAAAATCCCATCACTGATATTAACTTTACGGCATCTAAATTTCAACCAGAGAGCGGACATTAATTCATCAGTATTGAGAAAAAAGCAATAACTTAATCAGAATTTTTAAAATTTCATAGTGAGCAACAACTGTGTCAAGAAAATCGTCCTCCTCTTTAGGGAACGAGTAAGCGGTATTAAAATAATCAGTGAGACCTTCCTTCTATCTTTTATACATCCTTCTATTTCCTGTTCAGAGAGTGTAAGAGGTGGTGGTCACGCCAGGTGGAATGGGATCTCACCTGGTCTTTGACTCGCTCGGCCCTCCTACTTCATGCGTACTCACGTGAATGTACCCGACTGGTGTCTTGGTCTTGATGTACCCGACTTGGTAGAAAAACAGGATTGAGCCACTCGACTCGTTCCTCTTGCCGCGTTCTACTGATTTTAAGCCCTACTGGTTTTATTTATTTTTCCTATTTTAGGCAGTACTGGTTTCACTGATTTTAGATTGATTTTACTGATTTTACCGATTTCACTGATTTTAGGCCGCGATGATTTTACTGATTTTAGGTCGTGATGATTTTACTGATTTTAGGCCATGATGATTTTACTGGTCTTAGGTACTGCTCTTGGGCACAAAAAGCCTTAAATCGTTGACTTTTTTGATGGGAATATACGCAGGTGAAACCAATAAAATTTTTCATTTTTTTTTTAATATCATTGATGCAGTAAAATAAATCTCTTCAGTGTAAATCTATGATTACGGATCGTGGAGTTTTTGGATATTTTAATAAATTAATTTCATGAATAAAACAACTTAACATAGTATTTTCGGTGAATATGTCATTGATTAATTTTAAAAAATCACGACGTTGAGCTTTCCAGTTGAAAGACGAGATTTTCTTAAAAATTCTTGATTTGAAAATTTGGTTACTTGGCCCATGGCTCGAAAAATGGCTGACATTGGCTTTTTTGGCAAGTTTTGTTATCGCCTAAAATTAAAAAAAAAACGTGTCCGAAATTTTGCATTGTTTTCCTTCTGCTTGGAACCTGCCAATCTAAATCAGTATCATCGTGCAGCATGGAGATTGCAATCTTTTTGGCATCCTCCGGGAACAAACGAGGTTGGGAATCTCAGCCAAGGGTGAGATTCTCTCAAATAGACGAGCAAACCCCCGCCTGTTAACATTATTCTTACCGGAAGCGAAAGAAAATATCATCCTTTGACATGTAATGAATGTCCTACCGATATACCAAAATGGGTGACGGACTACCCCCGTGACAACGATTGTACGAAAATCAACAGGCATAATTTGTCGACAATGTGTTGGTGTAGACTTATCACAATAAGGGCTCGTATACTGTACATAAAGCAGTTTTATCACAAAATTATGGCAATGCGATTAAAATTGCCGCTATTCTTAAGAATAGCTAATCTATTGCATAATAATTTTAATGCCATCTATAATATGTTACATATTTGACAAGTAATAACTAATGTCCAAAGCTAATCAATGGAAAAAACTCGACAGACCTGGTAAATGAAAGGGCTACTCATTATTTAGCTCGACTACAAAATTGTCACGTAATTTTTCTCGTTTTCTTATGAAGTGATTTTTTTCCATAGCAATTATACTAATAATATGTACTAACAATTAAAATAAAGATTCAAATTACTATCCACAAATAACTTTCTTACCTTGGGAGCGAACAGTTGTTTGTGTGACGCCGCGAATTATCAAAATTCTTTCAGTAAGAATTTATAGTTGAATAATGTGTGTAATTACCGTAGAGTTTTCAGTAGAAATATATAATTTAATTATACAAAACATGTAATTATACAGAGTAGCCATTATAAAAGCAGCTCCTCGTAGCTAAGATACTAAAATAGCAGCATCTTAGACTTTGCCAACATACATATTAATTACATCAGCAACCAGAAATGCATGAAAAATGACCGCATACACTCATACCACTTGGGTACAGAGCGTACAGACGATATAGTGGATACCCTGTATAACGAATAATGTCCCAGTATGAACAACATGCAATTAAGGGGAAAATTTCATTGGTCTGCGGGAAATTAATGGAAATCAAATGTCTAATTGCATGGGTCTACATATCTAACAACACTTCCGAACATGCTACCTGGAACAGAGAAAATTATTTTTCTTTTCCTAAAGAAACTTTCCTTAACTTTACCTTTAATTGCAGAGGAAAATGAGCTCGGAAATGATCGCAGGGCCTCCTTTGACAAATTCTCGTACATTAAACATGCAGCTCGCCTTCCATACTCCAGATCATTTGTCTTCACTAGCACCAACTGACAACGAGTTCAATCTCCCATCAACTTCTTCCACGACCGCAAACTTCACATCTGTATACTAGATCCGAGCCGATGACGTATCCCTCTAAATTTTCAAGACTTCCTTCTTTTGATGGAGACCTTTGAGTAATAACTCGAAATCGTGTATATATATAAATAAATCAGCAGAAGGAATTCTCCAATTACTCTTGAAAAATACAAGCATCGTATTCAGTATTTCAACAAACTGGAATGTGCAAGGCTTTCGCCATCTTTCTCTGCTATGAAATCAAGTTATAATCACGATGTTTCAGGCCGCTGTGAATTAACTGCACTGCCTTAACTGATGATTTGTTGGGGCAAATGGATCAGCGTGAATGGACGCAAAATGAGTTTCGATTTAGTGTACTGAAAAGAATTTTTAAAAGATGCGAATTATCATTCTTAATAACTCCCTTACCTTAGGAATGAACTGATGTTTGTGTGGCACTGCGAATTTTCATCATTTCTTTCCTAAAAATTTATAGTTGAATGATGAGTGTATTTACCGATGTATTTACAATACATCGTATCACGTCAATGACATCTACAAAAATTACCGTTAAATATTTACAAAAGATTATAATATTTTTCAGGTATCTATGTTACGAATGAGGCACAAGGCACACATCGTTTCCTGGGGTTTTGTTTTGACGTTTGGTATCCATTAATTTTCTAACTAGAATACTTAACTTTCTATCTATTTTGTGTGTAGTGCAACGGCTCATAACGTCTTACAACGAAAGGTGAATTTAACTTCATTCGAATTTTAGAAGAGGTGTGGTATTCAATATCAGCCGTAAAAATCTACCAATCCATAAAATCATACAGAAATAGTGTAACATTTACTCGCTAAAACGGCTCTCACGTAACTATCAGTGAATTTGAAAGTACCCCTTATAACTTCGTTTTTTTTAACACTCGAGAAATTGTCGTGGAGGGGTAGACTCTTCTAAAATAAAATTTTATGGAGACATGAACTTTAAGGCCACTTGGGACAGGAGAATTTTGGAATGCTGCTTAGAAAATCACTTTACCGATAGATATTCCACCGAGACGAAGAATGAGGACAATTATTACCTCTCGGACCATTGTACAAACTACACGTCTAAATGCGTACCTACGGGTTGTAGATGAAGTGCGTGAACTTAATTGTTACGAAGGCTCGTAAGTACTGGTGTTTGGTAATTTTAGAATAATATAATTATGATCAACACAGTTCTTATTCAGTATCTTTCATTTATACCACTGGATTGACGAATCGCTCATTCCTGGTACGAATGATGAAAAAGTAAATATAATCTTGGTAGCTTTGTCCGTAGACTTTTTGGTAAACTGACGAAACTCGAAGGTAACTGCTGCGGGATCTGATCGGTTACAACATTTTGTCGATAGAAATTTTGCGTAACTTTTATGTTACCCAGGAATTGAAAATGAAAAAAAAGAATAATCTAACATTACCTTGTAAATTGTATTTCGTTGAAGTTTCGTTCGATTTTTCTTTAGTAAATTTGACACGAGAACCTCAAAAGTATTTACGATCAATACGGTAACGTCGGAATTAAGGAATAACGTTAGGAAATCAAAGCCTGAAATATAAGGGTTAGTTTTTTTATAATTTATACTAATTGTAGGTATAGAGATGATAAACATCGTCGTGACTTTTCACGACAATTGAATGAATGTTTAATAAAATGATAATTCTTAAGCAACCAAAATGAAGTAAAATTGATCAAAATTACCATGCTACTGTCAATTGATTCATATTCCTGTCAAGCGAAGAACAACAGAAAGAAAATAAAGGTAGTTTATTATCAGTGATGCATGGATCAGATGGGTAGAACGTTCCAGAAAAGATCCAACTGTTAAACCTGAAAATGTAAATTTCGGAATTGAAATCCCACCAGTAAAAAAATCCAGAATTGTGGAAGTGTCGCGAGCCGAATATTAAAAGCTTACACCGACACTAGTAGGCTTATCACAGGAAGAAGGCAGGGCAGACCAAGATATACCACAGTGAGAGAGGATTTTTTCATACATCGTCCTCTTCTCAAGGGTGATTTTCTTACTAAAGGACGAGTTTTCACTCAAGTTTAAAACAAAATATCTCTTTTTCGTATCTGTGTTGAAAAGCTCGTACGAAATAAGCCTTTGTACCTGAAGTCCTAGGAAAAGGAAGACAACCAAGATAGCACAATAAGCTTTCGTGATAAAGCATTTCATTTGGTCTAAGGAACATTGGTGCGTAGCTTTTTTAGGGGACGGGTCCATATTTAACAGACCTACTGCGACTGAAGGCAGTTAGTGAAGAGAATCGGCGGAGGTTCCAAGTTTAACTGTCTCAAGAAAACAAAGAATTTTTCTTAGGATGAGCCTCAAGGTTTTTGGCATGATTTCAGGACTGGGTGCTACACTCATTTGAAGTGTTGATGGTGTAATTACTGAAACCTTTTTCGAAAACGCGTTTTGCAAATTCTCTCATCTGCAAAGTGTTGCAGAATTCTCGAATTCTCGTGATTTCAGGGCTTATGCAAGACAACGCTCCTTGCCTAGAGTCAAAACTTGTTCTGGACTATCTAAGGGATCGAAGATTTGAGGTCATTGGCTGGTCACTCCAAAGTTCCGAAATGAATCCCATAGAGGACTCATGGAAAACGTTAGAACAGATTGTCATGCCTAGAAATTCAGCTGTTATAAAAAATTTATAGATACAGTTACAAGATGAATTGGCATAATCTACAATGGCTGATGGATGAATTTTAGTGTAATCTTGATGCCAAGGATGCACTGGGCTGATCAAAAATAAGGGTCCAAACACCAAATATTATAAAAATTCTCTCACCCTGTGTTCATCCGTTCATTTATTTTCTCTACGAGAAAGTTTTTAATTTTAATTTTGAACACTAAGAAATGAATAAACTGCTAATTTCTTCACACAAATTGTTTCAGCTCACCTGAGAAATAGCAACAAAGTCTTTCAACTGTAAAATTAAATTCAGCGACAATAATAGAAAATTTACTTATTGTGTCTTTAGATTTCAAACTTTTTAAGTTTGTTCCATACCTTTGGACGTTACTGTACATAAGTATTATTACTTCTGATCTTTCTATACAGTTTTCCTTCTGTCCCTAAAAATACGAAAAACCTTTTTAAATGCCAAACTTCTGCCCAAAATGGAAACGCATTCCCTTTAAATTAATATAATTGGCAAGGAAGAACATGGTATCACATCCGTCTTTAATTGGGGTACAAATTTTGCTTCATATTCGTTTCCATTTTTATTTTGATTCACAGCGTGAATTTACTTCATTCACTTTAGAAGCTCCTTACCCAGGGCTCATCACTCCATACTTTGGATGCAACAAGCATCAATTCTTATCGCAACAGTCGTATGCTGCGACCTCTGATTGGGCGGTCTTATAGTTGGAGTAATATTAAACAGAAATTTTCTATAATTTTGTTCAACCGAATTTTTTTTTCCATTTTTGGCACAAATTTAGCGGCATTTTTGTTTGGTCTCAGGTGGTGCTCCCTCACCACTGCGTAGGATTTACGAGGAATAATATTCATTCAGACTGAGGGATAATTTTGCCGCAATATTCCAACTTTGAAAATATAATTTTTTAACCACGTCAAATAAAATATTTGATAATTATTAATCAACGTTTTACGAATTGAAAGTACATTTTGATTTCATGGTGAAAGGGGACTTCACAATTTTTTGCATTCATTGTAGTATTTTTTTCATTAAGAACTGTGACCATTTGTTTGTGCTGTTTTTTTTATCATTGACTCTAATCAAGGAATAGAATTATTTTTAGTGCTTTTCTCTATGCTGAAGAATTTGGCGAAACCTTTCGTTTCTTTTCTCGTTTCTATAGCTGACGCTTTTTTGATATATTCCCCGGTAGACAATCAATAATCAGTAACATCAGAGCTTAAAAGATCACTGATTCACCTCGTTCTGCTTAAAATATTTCACTACAGGTCCTCATTTCAATAATTTTTCGACAATCCACACCGTTTCTTATTTCGATAGCAGAGAATATCCTCCAAATTCACTGAAGAATTTTGATTTTCGAAACCCTAGATCGCCCAACAGCTCCCATCGGAGACACGTCACGTGTGATAACGCGTGCCTGGTTGGCCTGTTGTACGGACACATTAGTCTCCAGTTGCCGCTCTTTGCATCGCGTCACGACCATGTGGCGCGGGGCAGCTGTGGCGGTCTTCTATTTCCATGAAATAGAATGAGAATGGAATGAGCTCTTGATCGTTTTTCGAAATTTTGATGTTTTCATCGTATTTTACCGCTTGTTAGCAATTAATTGGGGTTGGTTTTCGAAGGTAGTGGAATAGAAAGGCATCATTCCAATTGAAGGTATCATTGGAATACAAGTGTTTGTCTTTTCAAAATCCTTCTGAAATGAATTTTACTTGTTCTGAAAAATCAAATCTGCGTTTAGAAAGCTAAATGTATCTGAATATTTCAATTTTTCTCAGTTGTATTTATTTGTGTTTTACTTATTGGATTCAGTTGTGCTCTCGATCGGTGTAGAATGCGTTGGATATATTTGCGTACAATCTTTATGAGGGAGAAAAGTAGGGTTTAGTCCACACGACGTTTCCTCCTACTGGATCCATTTGACAAAACCACAAAATCCACAACTTGTACGGGCATATTTATGCTATGATTCGACTGCGTCAACTTAGCACTGTTGTAGAAATTATTGACTTAACAAAAATATTATTTGCTTACGAAAAGTTCATTAACGATCCAGAAAATAGTTCACTCAAAAAAAAGTGTGTCATCAAAGAGTGTGAAGAATACTTTCGATGACAAAATCTCTGAAAATAAAATGCAGAAGATGTGATATCCATTGAGAAAGTCAAATCACAATTTAAAATAATTCGTACGGTCGAGATTGGAGAAAAATTTCAAGAACATCGAAATAATAATACCATACATCTGCATTTTGAATTTTATTCACTAAGTTGCTGATACTTAACTGAGAATTAGGAGAAGGAAAAATATGATATTCGCCATTTTAATGGACGTTCTGTAATACAACCATACCATTTTCTTGTAGTACAGGCAACGTACTCAGCCGAGTCCTGTGACCAGCTCAGTCCTGACTGGGTGAAGCGATCGTTGTTGAGCACCGAAGTTCTAGGAGCAAAATTATTGAATGACATCGAAGTTTTAGGAGTGAAGTTATTGAATGACATCGAAGTTTTAGGATTGAAGTTATTGAATGACATCGAAGTTATAGAAGCAAAATTATTGAATGACATCGAAGTTTTAGGATTGAAGTTATTGAATGACATCGAAGTTATAGGAGCAAAATTATTGAATGACATCGAAGTTTTAGGATTAAAGTTATTTAATGACATCGAAGTTCTAGGGTTTAAATTATTGAATGAAATCGAAGTTCTTAGAGAAATTTTATTGAATAACATCGAAGTTCTAGGATTAAAATTGTTGAATGACAGTAAAGTCCTAGGAGTAAAATAACCGAATGACACCAACGTTTTAGGGGCAATATAATTGAATGAGGGTAAAGTTCTAGTACAGTTATGGACAAAGTTAACTTAGATCAAAACTGTGTGTTGAAGGAGAACTGAAACTGGAATAATAACAAGCCGAAGAAAAGGGAAAAATACTAAAGCCTTGAAAAGGGGTTTATTGAAAAGTTGAACGGCTGCGTTTGAAAAATTCAACGGGACTGTAAGACTGTAGTAGTGAAATTAAACTGTACTTATGTAAACAGATGTTAATGTGGCGCTTAAGATATGTTCTTCTCCTACGAAGGGCCTTCCTAAACAAAGATCAGTATGAATTTGAGTGTTCAACCCTCGTGAGTTGCCCGTGAGATATTGAAATTGCTTTCTAAGCGGCACAGCGGATAAAATAAGTGACAAATAGGCGACTACAAAGTCGCCTATTTGTAAGCTGAATACACTGAATAAGTTGTTCAAAGCTGAATAAACCATCCAACGTCGTAGACAGAACAGGGTATTTGACTCAATGTTGTAGGTCGAACTATTGTACGGTGGTATTTCAAATCTATGTGATCGAGGGCTTAAGAGGAATCAAATTTCACTTTTGACGCCCTGACTCCTTTTTCTATTCAGTATGAACAAGAGCTGCATTAATTTCTACTACATCAACCATCACATGGGATGAGTCTAACTTCTGGCGCTGTTGTCCCGACCTCATGTTTGTTTCTGTTAGTTCAGCACTCGATAACAGAGTAAAAATGAAACCTAACGCAACGTCAATCCGATCTCATCTGCTCTCCCAACCCGGAAATCCGTGACTTTATCGAGGTGCGAGATGGAGATTCCAATTCACAGGATATTCGCCGTCGGTCAATAAGGCTCCTGTTTGTTACAAATTGGCTTCGGGCTGGAATGGGCCAACTTTCAGTGTGTGGCTCAGAGGCCTCGCTTGTCAGAACCAGTAGCAACACAGCGAGGAGAGACAAATTAGACAGTGATTGGCCAGCGTTTAGTTTGGCAGGCCTGGGAGCCATGTTGGACACCAGCTGGATCCGCTGTGCTTGGTGCAAGGAGCAAATGTTGAAATGGTGAAAAAGGTGTGAGTGGTAAACGATTTCAGTCAATTTATGCTACTGAAATTAAGGTTTTTATTTGTAAAAATTTAATTTGTTAAGGTGAAAGACGTAATAAAAAAATTAGCCAATATAATGATAATGATAATTTATAGTCACATTGTATGCATTGGCCTTATTTTATTTGAATAATATCCTTTATTGCATTAACTGTGAACTACTTCCATCCCTTCAATGTCAAACAAAAATTATGTAATTTACTAAAGCACCTATCCTGTATAAAAATTTGGTACAAATTAGGCGGTTAAGAAATTGTTTCTGATTATTTTTCCTGATTCAGTTTCTCTCGTAAATTTCCATTCAATGGAGGAGAAAACTAATACTTTTTAAATATGAAAGAGCGGTAATGCAGCATTACAGTACACCGAGCCGCGTGATGGGAGGCCTACTATTGACTAACGTATCTTCGACGCCTGTTCACGAATTTAGTTGAGCACGATGGGCGCTTGAGTTCGTCAGAATGTAGCCGTTTTTTAGGTAAAATGTGTTCGAAAATCGCTCTGAGATTTATCGCACTCGGACCAGTTTGTGGGTTCCTCCAATTTTTCAAAATGGTCCCGAGTAAAAAGTTGGATACTTTTTTGATGTATGTACACGGACGTGAGATGTTTGGTTTGTCAAAAAAATATTCCAAAAATTTCCGTATTTTAATATTTTTGCTCCTGTTAAGAATGTAACTAATATTAAATTACCATCTGGGCTGATGTAAGTTATTTTAGGTTTATGTATGGTTTTTAGCCATTTCCTAATCATTATTCTGTCTGCCTATTAGCTAAAAATCCAATTTTTATATTTTATGTTTCATTTCTATATCGAATAAGTTTTCTAAATATATAGAAGTAAAATTACGGGTTTAGTAATTTTTATTATTCTGCATAGCACACAAGACTTGTGCTATGCTCAGACTTGTGGCATTAAATTAACAAATTTTTATCGGAGAGTGGGCCTAAAAGGTAAAAGTTTTTAATTGTGTAAAATTGATCCAAAATTTCCTTCATCTCTGTGACGCTCGCCGGGTTCTACCTTTTCCTACCATGTAGCTGACGAAAATTTAATCAAAAACACTCACAAAAATTTGTCAAGAAAAAGTTCCACTTATATGTGCGCAAGTATTCATCGTTAATGAAAGACGTCCTGAAAAATATCAAGTATATTAGGACCGCAACAGATTTTCCGAAAGCGAACATAATTAATGAGTTGAGGTGAAATTCAAGCGTAAGTGCCGTCGCTTCATAAGTACTATTCATCCATAAACTCTTCAGTAAGGAGCGGAGAAGCCGTGAGCCAAGCACAAATTAGGCAATTACTTTCAAAATCAACGATGACAGTTTTATATACCCCTGATATTCATTTTGTGTCACTACGGTCTTTGGCTTCGATGCTGCAAAAAATACGATTTCATCGTGATGAAATCCTTTATGTGTTTTGGACTACACAAAATTCTAATATAAGCTGAAGTTCGTTGAAAACTGAAAACGCTCTGTAACTTACACAATCTGCTTAACAAATTATGTGAATGACCAGCATTCGACCATAATAAGTTAAAATTACGGTGATGAATTCAATCTAAAAGGACTCAATTTATCATATTTCAGATGATATTACTCGTGAATTTGAAAGCCTGCTCGTCATTATCTAGGAAACAGAATCAGTCCAACTCTATAAATTTAAATAAATATTGGAACTTAAATCAACATGAAAAACATTCCTTCGCTTAAATATTTTGCAAATAAACGGCCCCCATCTTCATACATACTTTCTCCGCTCAATTTTCGGTAGTGTATATTCGAGAACCATTTGATGGATCCTAAGGCATTATTTTGTTAACAGCAGCAAAAGATATATCGAGGGAACGTTTCAGATCAACACACGAGAAGCCGGCCCTCTACACGCCGCTCTAAGCTATTTTTTACACAGATGAACAGTAATGGAGGTCAGGGCACAACCCATGCTCGATGTTCATATTCAAAATGATTAGAAGCGAGAGTAAATAAATAAAAATCTGTCCTGGAAATAGCAATACACTGAATTTACAGTTTTCAACGAGCACTAGCATTGATGACTAAATAAAAATTACCTCTAAGTTCCATTTTTTCAATCTTTCTTTCCTGATATTACCTGTGTAACAGAATTACTTAATGCTGCCAGTGATACTCGTCCTAATGGTGATCTAGGATAGATCGTGAAATGGCATACAGAAGAAAGTTCACTCAAAGCTTCTTTTCGACATATCTTTACTCAGCCTATTCATGCATCGTTTCCACAGAGTCCTGCGTTTGTTAGACCAAAAAATACAGAATTCTCATTCAAGTCATGCATGCAATCTACGTTTACTCAACATTTACCTGATGACCTTTTCAAAAAAGTAATCCTGCATTAGTTAGATCAAGGTAATACAGAACACTCATCGAACTCAAACTTGCACACTAGAGTTTCTTCACATGATGGGTAGAGGGACTTTAGGCGAGCACCAAAATGCGTAGGGTAGAGCGCTAGAGTCTGGGAACGTACAATTTTGGTAGGTGCATATATGATTTCTTCCTTATTCTCTATTTATCGACTCTAAACTACAAGGTTTACTGCACGATTTTTTTTTCCAAATTCCAGGAACAAATTACGCTCATGAGTCGAGTTACATTATTTTTATCATGCATTGTATGTTTTTTCTTTAATATTTTAGAAGAAAATAATGTTGACCTAAGAATGCTTAACGACTCAAGATTCTGCTAAATGAGACAAACTACTAAAAACCGAAGGTAATTAACTGCATAACATCTTTCCCTGCGAATTTAGATGGGTAAATATATAATTAGTAAACAATTTGTTACACAAATTTTCATGGTATTGCTTTAATGAATATAGTTCGCGATAATGAATACAATATAGTTCGTGTTCATTATATCAACGAGCTAATTAATTTGACCCAGTCCTGTATATGCATTAACAAAGTAATCCTGGTTGGAGGATGCGATTCCAAATAAAGAGATAGGTCATACACAGTTCTTTCAAATCTGCGCATGTTCGAATACTTCTAAATGGAACTAAAAACGGAAGCAAAGCACGAAATCAAATCGAGATTCCTAAGCTGCTTGACAAACCAGAGAGTACATTGTACTATCAAGAAATTAAGTATATTATCAAAATTACAAGATTCCTTGTCATAAGCTTCAAATTTGAAGTAGCGCGTTGAAAGAATAAATTTTTATTAATTTTTCTCGTTTGATGTGAGGAATACTAGATGTTTTGTTACAGTTATCATCTATAATTGAAGTTATTCATTAGAGTTCCCAGCTAAATTAGTGTAAATAATGAGCACCAACATTCACTCGAAATTCACAATAAAAACTTAAGCAGTCATAAATGATGTTGAAACTTCAAGGAGCTCTGAGACAACGAATTCGAACAAGTCTTTCCAACAACAGATTCCCCAATGCATTTGGTCTATGTTATCGGTGTAAGTTCTTTCAATTACAACGCAATTTATAGAAATTATCAAAAGAAAAGGGACACTCTCGTTCGTTGTAAATCTTAGATCGATTATAGCCATGTTGTTAAAAAAATCAAAAAACACAAATGATGTTATGACTGAAAACCTCTTACGAATGTCGAATTAAGAGCTACTGGCGCATGGTGAATTCTATGGAAAAGCATTCCAATTAGAGTATGCATTACCACGAGCTGCAGTAGGGACAGTGACGGGGCTTTTATGTAGGTGCTATTATAGGAATAAAGTCACTTTCTTAGAGCACTGCAGTAGGGATAAACTCACCATTATTGTAACAGCAAACATAAGCATTTACTGATGCCATCGTTAGGATAAAGTTATTTTTATCGGGTACAACAAGAGAAAAGGTTGGTCAAGTTCACCCTTCATTCATCAAAACCTAATACAAATGATGATATAGCGCCTCTTACTATTGCCTCAATATGAAGGGTGGATCTGTCGTGCTTTACTCACCTCTTAATATTACCACAAGGTGAACAATGATTGTTTTTGTGTTTTATTCACCCTTTCCTAACACTTCAAAGTTAATGATTTTTGTGTTGGACTCGCATCGTACTAATGTTCTATTCACTAATGATACTATATGTCTATTTCTAATACGTCCTCTGCTGCCACATTTTCTTAACTTCTAAGCCAAGTTAATTCCACATTATTATTGATAACTTCAAATCAAACGCTAGTTATTAACCTGCAACAATCACTGAAATTTTGACAAATATTGATATTACGACTTGAATAAATGTTATTCCTCATGATGAACTTCACTCTAACTTACGATCTTCATCGATAATTTCAGATAGAAAATTGAGAGAAACTTAAACTGCTCATTAGTTCATCTGTTATTTAAAACAGCTTCTATTTCGGCCAAAATTGCTTACCTTATGTTGACATCACAAAATTGGGAAAATCGGCAACGTGCCCAATTGAGATCACTTAACAAGCAGTTATTCTGTTCGAAAAAGAAAAATCCAACGACACAATAGGAAACGATGCTTGAGTAGCAATTGATGTTACCGTTTTTACGTTGACCAATTAGTGATGCCTTCAATATGTATTGTCTATCGTTTAACCATCTGAATTATGCATTTGTTGTGATGAAAATTGAGATTCTTAAGTCTCCATAGGAAACTAGCTCGTTTTCTATCAGGTCTCTTAATGGGTTCTTAAGAACCTGAACAGAACAATTGAAAAGTATTGAGATTAACGAAAGGCGAAATTCCAGTAGGAATTATGCTCAATGAAACACCACTTGACTTGGGGAATTGGTTGTATCCTATAACGCAACAAATGTGATTAGACGCCCTATAAGTAAAATACTTTCGAAAAAGTTCAATTTTTTCTTTACTAAGATTTTTAAAATGCTTCGAATACTAGAGAGGAATAACTGTCCAGCCTTCCAGCCGATGTATGATTGCATGTAATATCATTATTGTTATTTATGAGTCGAGATGAACTAGTAATCCTGCAAAGAGATTAATATTTGACAATCTCTTATGAAAACACAGTGAACGCACAACATGCTTTGACAGAATTCATGAACTGAAATTGGCAATCTAACTTTTCAAACTAAACTGCGAATGCAAAGAATGTTCCAATTCCAGAGGGCCTTCTCTCGACAAGCCGTGTGAGTGACGGCTTTCGGGCGGCATGCAGTCTGAAATTAATTAATCATTGGTCTTCAATGCATGAAAAGCCCTTGCTAGGGCCCTCGTCGTTCACAACTTGTTATGGAGCAATTAGTTTGCAGGGCCAGCGATGCCGCTGGACGCTTGGATGTCTGGGATCTGATAGTGAAGTAAGACTTGTTTGCTGAGACTATGCGAAAGGCGTTCTTGAAAATTTAGAACGAAAATTGAAAAACATTTGTTGCCCTACCTAAATGAGGTCTATCGAGTGCAAATTGGTTTTTCAACACAAACTTCGTAAGCTGTTCTCCAATGACCAAGTTTTTGTTTACAGTGTAGTTGCAAATTCGATAAGACGTGTATTTTGAAGAAATGGATAGTCTGTTCTTATTTCCAATGCTCTATTTTGGTCCTCAGTCTGAAAACTACGCATTGATTTACAAGAACTTCTAGAAACTATTTCCCTGAAAAAAATCCAACATTGTCCTAACAAATGAGTTTGAAATCTAAAGAAGTATACCTGCATAGTTGTGTGCAATATGCATCTGAGTACGTGGCGTAAAACTCCGGTAAAACTGCCTGATTGATACTTCATTTTATTTCAATTATACATATATATGTTTTTTACAATTTCTTTTTTGTGTGTGTGTTCTGTATTCATTTATTTTCAATAATCTTTAGTAAATTATGTAATTTTGTTGCTGATTCTTACCACTGATGATATGTCTAGTGACTATAAATGTCTGGTTGTTACATGTAGGAAACTTAATTGTAGTATATGACATCTCTTGGTGCGGCTCTCTTTGCCCTTCTTTTTAAATCTACCTTGTAGCACAGGAGCAAATGAATCGTCAAAGTTTTATGAAAATATTATTCTGGACCCTTTAGGTTTTAGTACCTTCAAACGCGTATGCGATCGCTATTTGATGACTGCATTGATTTTAAACCGAGATTGTTCTCATACCGGCGAACGCATTTATTATCGGATATCCCATGAATGGCATAGCTCTAGCGCGAGAAGGATTTAGTATACATGTGCCTGTGGACGCATTTATCATCGGATACCTAATAAAGGCAATGGTTCTGGAGCGAGAACGTTTTTAGGTCCTGTGAACGCTTTCATCATCGGAAATTCGACGAATCGTTCTAGAGCGAGAAGGTGGATGCGTTTTTCATTGGATACCCGATGAATACAATGGGTCTAGAGCGAGCAGGTTCTAGTAGCTGCGGATGCGTTTCATTGGATATCCGATGAGTACAATGACTTTAGAGCGAGCAGGTTCTAGTACCGGTGGAAGCGTTTATCATTGGATATCCGATGAATACAATGGCTCTGGAGCGAGCAGGTTCTAGTACCTACGGATGCGTTTATCATCAGAAATTCGATGAATCGTTCTCGAGCGAGCAGGTGTCAAAAACCGGCCGCTAGGCGCCTGTGTTCCGAACATCTTGCTCTCTGCAGGCAACACCAATCGATGGCGGGAGGTGCTTGATGGTGAAGCAATAGAAGGCGTCAAGGGAAACGATATCGGAGATTGTGGAGAAACGAAGCTGCGACAAAAAGAAAGGGAAGAAGAAGTACGCGAATGCAGAGGTGACAGCTGCGCATGAACATTTAATGTCGTAGATTCGGACCGCGGAGAATGAGGCGTTGGCAACGACACGTAGTTGCAAAAATGAACTTCGCAAGGGCTGCGAGAAGCTTGGCAGTCGAAAGATTTTCGAGATGAAACTGACAGAGTTGGAGTGAGCCGCCAATGATTTGGAGAATTAGGAGGAGTGATTGGGATAACTGACGGGGAAAGTGAACGCGAAGAGTGCAATGAATGGTGCCTTTGGGATCGATAACCGAAATTAGTCAATGGATACATCGCCGTCGAAGGAGAAAGGCTTCCACACATTGATACATTTTCTCGAGGGGGTTGGAGCAAACACCCGCTTGAACTTGAGAGCTGAAGTGGCAAGTGCGACGGCGGGGGCCTGGACGGAAGAGGTGGAGGTTCCAGTGCCGAAATAGTCGACTCTCCAAAACTCGGCACTACGCCACTTCGAAGTAAGTTTCTCGGCGGTTTCCTGTGTTCAGAAGCCGATGCAACGGGAGACGAGTCTGCTGCTGGTAGCTTGAAGGTATCGGTGCTGGATTTGCTGTTTGGATTTGGAGCGGTTGCGCTATCGCTAGTTGGTTTCCTGAAATACGAATCACGAGGTGAAAAGGTCATTATATTATAATAAAGTTTAAATCAGTGACGAGTAGTACGGTTCCCTTCAAATATTCGCGGAATTTATACCCGTAAGTGAAACATTTATTTCATTGTTGCTAAAGTTCAATATGAATATAACGTTTAAATTCACCAAAAACATTTTGAATGCAAGGGAAGACGACGTACCCTTTTTCAGAGATGAAAAACAAAAGAACTTGAGTATAAAAATCCATAAAAAAATATAAAATAATTTGCATGCAAGTAAAACAAGCTGCCATTTTCTATATACATACGTACAACATAAACAAAAATGCAAAAACATATTATCTCTAAACAGAAAGCACACTTAAAATTCACAAAGCAAAACAAAATAACCCAGAAGATGACTCTAACTATTATTTCATCCTAAAAATAATTACAGTCCTAAGCTTGAACATCCAACGGTGCAAATGAATCATGATTGTTTTAAGTGTGGGTCTCAATTTATGAATGAAAATGGTCCCAATTAATTGCAAACCACATTGATTGCGACATCCTATTATGTTATATTCATTTTAACGTACCAGCTAGTCGGTAGCACGTGCGTGTTCTCCGATAGCACAATGAGGCGTGTTGGCAATAGGGGCATTCAGGCGGCCTGCACACCAATAGGCGCAGCGAGGCAGGCACACTCGCATCGCTGGCCATGTTGGCGCAATATGATTTGCAATTAATTGAGAGCATCCTCATCCGTAAATTGAGACCCACACTTTATAATCAGGACTCATCCGCACCGTTCCATATTCTAGCTGCGACAGCTAATTATGTTTGGGGTGAAATAACAGGTAAATCGAGTTCCTGGGTTATTTTGTTTAGTGAATTATAGGTGGGCTGCACATTTTTTCTTCTTCAATTAACATTCAAGAGATCCTTACTCATATGATATATTATCTTTACGTTTTACAATAGAATCTCTTCTTAACCTAATCAGCAGAAAACTTTGAGTATTGTGTCAAGTTTTAAAATTGAAAATTAACAATCCACGCCGACAAATTCAACATAGAACTCAAAACCAGAAGTCCTTTCTTTATGAAGAATTGCTTACGAATTGTGCGTTCTATACAGAATACCTTACAATAAGCTCAAGTGGACGGCAAATTGTAGTCTCTTCATGAATATAAAATCCAATTCTTCGCAATTCCTTCGCAAGCGCATTTCAAGGCTCTCCTCTCAATACAACCCTACAATAACCATTGACGTGCATGAATGTAGATGGCATGGACACCACCTCGCCATGCAGCACCCTGCATTTCTCCCATTCGCATTAATGGAACCTCGGAGCTATTCCAATTCGAGGAGCTGAATACATCAGTGACATGCGACATCGCCTGCAAACCGAGCGCCCCAGCGCTAAGCAGACCCAACTTTTCTGTCCTCAGCACGAGTTTAAAGCTGCGGTCCTCGCCTCGAATATGTGAAACGAAACCTCATCGCTGCCCCTGAAATTGGGCCAGAATGCTGGGCACCGATGTCGCGCGAGCTCGTTGGTTCCCTAGTTCGAATCCTTCGTAATAACTCACGTGATTTGAATTTTTCTGTATGTGTACTCAAAAGGTTCACGAAATGATGTGAGGAAAAATAGGGTGTTTGTTTGAAAAATATCTGCGGGTTTACTTTGTATTTATGAAGCAACGATGAAATGAATTCATTTGAAATTCAATGCGTCAGGGAAATATCAATCTTCAAGCACACGCCTACACAAAAACACAATCATTCGACAGTTGTTGAGGACAAAACTATCTGTAGCATTGGCAATCATTGGATATGGCCTTTAGCCTTTCTCTGATAGTATTGAAATACCGAGACTTCCTGCATCAATTTGCTGCAGAAACATTCACAGAAGCATCGAATGGGCCTAGAATTCGAAACTTACAAACATCACGAGTGGTTTGGGGTCCTAACGTTGCCATCTGAAGCGGAAAAGTCGTAATTTGGAGCATGAATCCAGGTCACTAACTCGTGATGACCGGACGAGGGTCTTTACAGCAGAGCTCAGCTTCTCGAATCCTAAGATTTCACGTTGATGTTGGAAAACACTCATGCTTGCTCAAATATTTTCAGAGGTAATACTACCCCTAAAGAAAACTATCTCTGCAGAAGGATAAGGAATTGAAATGCCAAGCATCCGAATGCGTTGCTGTGGAGAAATAAGAAAAATTATTCCTATAAGATCCATCAAGCAATTTGAATTTTGTGTAATATTGGTCGGGCATTGACGAGACGACTTTATAAGCAAGCTTTACTTCTGAGTTCCTAAAAGTTTTAAGGGATGCAGGAAGCCCATATAGAGTCAAATATCATCCCAGCTTAAGATCGTTATTGATCAATACACTCATAAATATTTTTCGCGGTCGGAAGCTCGGCAGCTTATGAACCTCGAAATTTCCATCTCAATTTGATTAAGATGAGCATACATGAAAATTGTGGGTAAAGTTGGACTAAAATATTTTTTACGTCGTATAATCGCATTGAAAATTCATTTATGAATATGCACTTACAAGTTTCATTCTTTCCTCTAATATTTTTCGAAATTCATTCATTTTTTGTTATTATATGAATGATCAGTAAAGGAATTTTCTACTTTAGAGCACTAGAGTATTTTTCTAACAAATTGAAATTTTTTATTTACTTTTTGAAAGCACTCATCCGTTGTAAAATAAAATTATTTTTGTTGTTGCAGGAATGCAGTGTATATTGCAACTATTTTATGATAAGCCTGAACAGTGTGAATACATTTTGAATGCCTGAATATTGTTACTAATTTCCGATAATCTATGTACGTATTGCACAATACTCATTTACAGACTACTTAAATGAAAATATAGAGTAACTACTATAACCTTATCCCCTAAACAAAAGCAAAACAAATAAAAGAGTACAGGACTTCGACACTATAATTTGGTCCACGACTTCAACAAAATTATAAGGAACAGAACTTCAAAAAAATGATAAGTTACATGATTGCAACACAATTATTTGGTACATGACTTCAACAAAATTATAAGGTACAGAATTTCAAAAAAATTACAAGGTACCTGACTTTAACACAATTACTAGGTACATGGCTTCAACAAAATTATAAGGTACATGTCTTCAACACAATTATTAGGTACATGTCTTTAACAAAATTATAAGGATAGGTGACGTGAACACAACAACTCAGTACAAGACTGCAACACAATCGCATACACACTCGGTCGTGCAACAGTCTTAATTATTTTCTAGCTTAACTCAATACCTTAGGGTGCAGTGGCCCCACAAGAACAGGACTGGGGTGGAGACGGTGTGTAGCAGCGATAGCAAAGCCAACCAAGCTGACGTTGTGTCCAGCTCTTCTGACGTCATCGATGATGTGGTCCTCGTTAACCTGCCAGTGGATATGGCACACAAAGAATAAATGCTCACCTAAGCTGCACATTGTTTTTTCTTTGAAAACTGCAGAGCACGTAGTTAACCGTCAAATTAAAATCAGCGGTGACCTGAGCAAAGTTTTTTGTAAATTAAAGAGCAAGTAATGAGTTTAGGATAGGAAATTACTAGTGACCAGCACAGTTATTACTTAGGTAAATTGTACCCTAACTTAAATGACTTAACGCCGATGAAAAGTGCGAATCAAGTTGACCATAAAGAGCGTAACACTCGATCAATTAACGAGGGAAGGCAGTTATAGCTCAAATAATAGAGTTCATTAAACTCATGAAAATATATCCGCTTTTATTCATGACTGATGGTATTTGTACATTTACATTATTGACGTACGCAACAAGTAGAGTGCTCCTTCTGATTCAGCGCCAAGTTGGCTCGAAATAAGCGGTATCATTTTCAAGAGGATGAAGAAAAGTTTTCACTGTGATCTAAGTGCAGTTAAATACTAACTTGGCCAAAACGGCCGTCAACATTTACTTCGATGCCTTTCCTAGTTAAAATTGTATCCCAAATCCTGCAACACAAGCCAAACTGACTAATGATCCAAAACTCCTGCTGAAAAGGGCAGAACTGACTTTTTTGTAATGTTTAGTATGTACGGACGTTTTTGGTAACGAAATTTTTAATTTCAAGGCATAATGGTACTCAAAGAAAGAAAGGAGGGATTCGGATAAAGTGCTTGACATTATTCCAGATGTTGAGTAGATATATGTACAGTATTCACACTTCAGTTATGTCGTAATCGCTCATCTCATCTTCAGAAGAATAAAGTAAACATAATTCCATTTAAGGTTTTGGCCAATGATCAGGTTTCAACACTAAGGCAAACACTGGCTTTTACCTTGTACATTGGCATCATTTTCTTTAATCTACCCCCGCTTTTATTTGATGTGTACATGTTAATGGATTTACACAGGGAAGGCACTGTAATGGATTTATCAATTTGGGGTACATTCATGAATGATGATATTTCACCCCGGCACTGATGTCATATATAATGATAATTCCAGAGCACCTAATTTTTACCTGCACCAAAAAATAAGTCTCTATTGACCTTTCGCTTGATTGGGAATAATAACTTTCCTCCGATTTCCTACTGAGTTCTGAGTTCAAATTCGCTTGAGATTGCTCAAATAATAATCGGTCTCAGACTAACCCATCTTTTGAAGTATAATCTAGAAACTAGAATTAGGATCTAAACGCGCAAAGATGAATCAAAGCCAACATCTCTGATGCTCCTCCACAGGCGCTGATTTCAGGACTATATATATACACGGAGACCACAGAATGGGAACCCCGGAATGTTATCCAAGCAAACCCAAATGTGCCTGGAAAAACAGACGGAAATTCCGACAGAACCTCAGCAGCTACTTTCTAATAAATTTTGCGCCTCAACGATTAGCTCTCCCACGGGGAAAATTAAGTCAAAAGATCGAATGTTATTATGACACCATTCATTTCTTAATGCGTTTCTGAATCGCTATTCTCAATCAGGATGAGCCACCAAAAAGTATCCAGATTTTTAAATACTTATTGTTCATTAAGTATTGACCGTTGAGACCTCGGACTGGTAACATTTCAAGTATAAATTTGCTTACAGTTAAAAGTTTATCCGTTCACGGGAATAATTTAGGTACAGTTACTCAAAAAGTGTGCGTGTGTGTTTTTTTTGTCCATCGTTCGAGATATCTCATATTTTTAATTCAAATTATAAACAAATTTGATCTCATTTTACATCTCTGTTGAATCTCTGGTTCAGGAGAGTGTATGAATGCAAGACAGAGCTCCATGTCACAGAACTATTGGCGTATGAAGCCGTTTAAACGAAGTATTGCGAGATTGTGTCGTTGGAGTTGGACATAGGGTGAAATGGCTACCACGCTGTCCCGATCTGATTCCATGAGATTATTTTCTTTGGGGCAATTTTAAACATAAATTTTACGAAAAACCTTTAATGGACTTGTAAGATTCACGTGAGTGTATCACAATAACTGTAAAAATGCTCGAAAACAATGGCGGCCATTGATTGGAGTAGAAAAATGAATAAGGGCTGAAATAGAAACATTTTTCATTAATAGTACTGAATATTCAATTTTAAATCTTCCTAATATTTATTTTCTTCATACTTTGATACTCAGTGTAATTTTTGCTAATAAACTTGATGCTGACCCTTTTAACGGTCTACTCGAACAATTGAGAAAAAATTACACTTATTTTTCATGTAACTGTGCCCAAAATATTCCTGTGAAACAAAATGGGTGCTAAGGAGACTCCACACACACACACACACACACTCACACTCACCTCACCACCATGAGGGGTGCTAAAGAGACTCCACACACAACTGTCATGGCGACCCAAAAGAACTGCGCCTTTTCTTCTTCATCCCTCAGGACCCCGTCTGCCACCTGAATGAAAGCCACGTTGACTTTCGGCGGCGAAACTTCCTCGTACACAGGGCTCGACTCCTTCACGTCTGGCAAAGATACTTGGAAGATCAACAGTTATTCTATTAGAGGGGCCATATATGTAGTCACAGAATCTGTAAATTTAAAATTTGATCGCACTAAACGCTACGGCTGGCAGTAATGTTATTGAACTATTATCGATTTGAATTTAATTGAGTGAAATTTATTTATAACATCCCTAATATCATATGGGTATACATATCACCGCTAGGTCATCATGTTTTGATAAAACCTGGCATCCCCTGAAAAAAGAAATCTGTTTTTCAGACCTGTTCAGCGGCTGTTAATAGGTTATATGTACAAGCATAATTCTAACTTGTAATTACATCTTATCAACAGGGACTCAACAGGTCTGAAAAACAGACTTATTTTTTCGAGTCTGTTTTAAAGTCGAACTGGTAGATGCATTAATTGAAGCACATCTATGCTCTTTTCTACCACTTCCTTATTAGCCTATAATTTTATTTAAAGTTAAACCAATAACATATAACTTCTATCGACAGAAGCTTGCCCACGAAATAGCTCTGACTTACTTCTGTGAAAGATATAAAAAATTATTTCCTATTAAACCGTTTACAGTTCCCCAAGGTACCTGCATGAACGATATATTGAATTAATCGATTATATTATCAATGATCTTATTACATTATTTGCATCATAATATATTATTACTTTACATTACCAATGATCTGACCTCGATCACCCGGCAGCTGATCACGACCTAGATCGAAGCAAGAATAATCAAACTCCTCGTATTGAGCGTCAGGATCGCTGCACGGAGACGATTTCCTGGTGAGAAAGAATACGACGTGAATAGGAATGAAAATTCAATCCCATGAAAATTCAAACCCATTTTTGACCTTGGGATTTCGCTATGGTACTTCAATTTGGCACTCGTATGTAACTCGATAAAATACACTCATTTTGCAGATTATAAAGGGAGTCCCTCACCCCGGGTCCCCTCCCTTCCCCCACCTCTGTAACTCCCGTTCCAACAGTCCGATTTGCACGAAACTTTGTCTCATGATTCAGTACACATTCTTGAATGATATTGGCACAAGAACCGAAAAATTTATCATTTTCGCGAAGTTGCTAGGACGGTTCCCTTCAAAATCTCTAAAGATCCTAATCTTATAGCGCGCCAAGGTTCACAATTTAAATAGTTTTTTACAGCGTGTGCTGACTCGACTCAGTCGAACTTTTACATCGCCCTATCGAAAAAAATCAATCCGGCGGCGATATGTGCGATTAAGAGGTCAAAATCATCAAATTCAAAATTCCTGTAAGCAGTTTTGAATTATTTACCTATGAAATATGTTTGGTACGAACAGGAAAGAGCGTGGAAGTAAAAAAGTATTTTACGATCCGGAAAAAAAAGAATTGTGGGAAACTGCGCTGTATAAGTAGATTCGCTCTGTGTAAATTCGTCCCACCAATGAAAATAGGATAGATAAATTTATGTGATAGATAACGCAGCCAAAGTGTTAGACTGGGTACAAGTGGACGCTGTCCAGGTTGACGTTTCTGACGATCCACCGATAAATTGCCCAAATTTTTGATCAAAATAATTCAGAGTAAAATTATTGATCATTATAGGTGCTCTGGCGGAAACGTTAAAATGGGTTGAGTGGGGAGCGCCTCCAAGGCGTCTAGCAAGCCCTGGGCTGTGCTTGTTCATCTTTTACATTTCTACTTCTTTTTAAAAGCTCAGGGCTGCAAGATATCTTTCATCGATACATTTCACCATAAAAGATAAAATTTCAGATTTTCTATCAACACAACCTGGCTGAATTAGAAAACACATGTTGAACATTAAAATTATTCATCCAACTTTCGAGTGCGAGACGTGATATCCCACCTCTCATTCCGGGCTTGCAGACAAATATTTGGTATTTTTTCCGATCTCAAACAAGGAAATATCGAGCTAATCTTCTCGACGCATATATACTGATGTCTCACCTGTTACCCCCCCTGTCATCCATGTTATTCCTCCTGATATCCCACTTGTTATCCCGGTTTCCTGTTATCCTTCCTATTATCTCGGCTTTCTGTTATCCTCTTGCTATTTCACATTAATCGCGGATTCCCGTTATCCCCCCTGTTGCACCAGATATTTCATCTGATATCCCCTTGAGCCTTCTGATATCCTACTTTTTATCCTGATTGTTATTCCACCTGATTTACCACCTGTTATCTGACCTGTTATCCCACCAGATATCCCTTTGTTATTCCACCTTCCATCATACCTGACATCCCACCTGTTATCCCACCTGATATCTCCCCTGCTATCCCACCTGTTATTCCACCTGACATCCCACCTGTTATCTCGATCTCTCTGGTTGTTCTGTCGTTCTTCTAACTGCTCGTCAACGCGGGCCAGCCTTTTGGTCTTGATGAGAGCCTGAGTTCTGTGATGCATTGCGCTGCTTGCTGCCAGGGGCAGACAATACCTGGGAAAATACGGTCGCGAAAACTAATATTAAGTTGAGTATCATTCATCTTGGTTTTCTGACGCAAGGCCCACATACTGAAAGAAGTAAGGAATTCCTGGAAAAATACCGTCTCTTAGGCAATTCTTGGAACCAATAACAGTATAATCAAAGCGGTGGCACTCCAGAGTGGCCTCGGCGTGACGGCCGAAACTTCTCCAAGTATATCCGAGTATAACGAAATACAAGGCTCAAATTTAAAATGAGTTGAGCTGCTTGCCAAAAAAGGCAAGTACTACTTGAAAAAAGAAAACGATGATAATTTGCTGTACTATAAAGCATTTATAGGCACCGTTCTTTCAGTTCTTTGCAATGCCTTTGTGGTAGAAATCAAATTGTCAGCTCAAGAAAATCAGAAAAATGCCTTTCACCTAATCGAGCTGAAAGGAGTAAGCAGTAAATTAGGAGTCTTCCGTTGTAGCAGCAGTAATGATCAAAATTACCATTTAAAGATAAATAGATCAATGCTGGCTTGATACGAATTTCTGTCTTTCAAACGAACGGGAAACCGATATTTCATGGTCTCCTTGAAATTGTGATGGTGCCTTAGGTGCGTGGGTGCATCTAAAAAATTTTTTATCATACGAAAAAATGTCCTAGCAATTGATAATCAACAAAGTTACAGTAACGTACAAGCACAACAGGGTTTTTATCGAGTAAAGTTACTATCCGAGGTACTGAGATATTTTTAAATAGTATTGTTTGCAATGATGTATGTGAATAGAATGCAACATTAGAAAACAATATTCACAACAGGCCTTGTGTTAGGTATTCATAAGTATTTAAATTATATACGCGTGATTACAAAACTTATCTGTTTTTAATTTTAGATGAAGCCAGCACGTCTTATAGCATATATTCATAGGTGATACAAACAAAAATACAAGCTAAAATACCGGTCGCTACAAATTTTTAATAAATTTTTGATTTTATGTTGGAAGAACACCGAGTATTTAGTGCATATATAAATCCACTCATCAAATTGTGGTGAGATGAGAAAGTTTCTTAAAGCCATTTAGCTATATTTGCATTTGCGTGCGGTATTTCTTTCCTAGAACAAACCTGATAATACATATATACATACATGTTGCATGCATTTAATACATCTTACATAAATCATAAAACATTCCAGGCATTCACTTGTATGCTCAAAAATAAAACCCTTTTTCAATTGTAAATATTTTTAGGTAATCTCTAAAATTTTGCGTAATAATAATTAAATCACTACAACTAATTACATTAACCACTTCAAAAACAAGTTTACTAGTTATTAGAACTTTGTGCTTCTATCATTATAAAAAACAGTGAGTGTATGAAATAAAGATGAAATTGCAGACCTAAGTGGTAGAGCTGGTGATCAGTCAAATGCTGTATTACAGACGTAAATGGAAGCGCTGATGATCAGCCAGACGCTGTATTACAGACGTAAGGGGCATAGCTGGTGATCAGCCCGACGCTGTATTACAGACCTAAGTGGCAGAGCTGGTGATCAGTCAAACGTTAGATTCGACTCCCGCAGCAAAAGCCTTTGAAGGAGCCGGTAGAATGGTAATAAATCCATTCATAAGTTACTTTTTTCCTCTATCCTTATTTTCCTGGGATGATCAGCATTTAATCATGCACACGTTTATGTACACGTATACTTCCACCAACTAGTGTGCACACATGCATACACGCACGCACTCATGTGCCCAAAGGTGTTTTCCCACGTACGCATGTGAACACACATGCATACTTACAGGAGCACAAACAAGACGGCGTGGTATCGACGTAATCCAGACGATCTCCTGACGATGCACAGGGCGACGTTTTCGAATTGAGGTCCAAAGGAACCCTGCAATGTACGAGTCTTAATAAACTCCTGTTCGTAATCCACATTACTTGAGCTAATTGTTTTATACTAACGAGTCTCTTTTTAAGATAATCAATCAGTATGAAAACTTCATTTAGCATCTTAGAGTAAGTATAATCACGTCAGTACTGAATGATGAAAATGCAGATGTGGTATATTTGAATGATGCTATGAAAATGAGGGAATCTGAAAATCTACTTATGTTAATTCAACGGATAGGGAAACGCAAGATAAGAACACGACACTGTTTTCGAAAATTTCCTAACCATTACACAGCGTGGCGCAAAGTCCCTGCATCATTTTGAACATTCATTACCTGACAACTAATACAGCCGTAAAAATAGGTTACATACGAAACAAAAGAAAAAATCATGAAATTTCATTATTTAAAGACAATATTCTTTAAACGTCTTCCATAAATATTTTACACAGATGTAATCTAGGTACAGAATTTTCCATGACTTTCTCTAAAAATATCTAGAGTTATTCGGTTGATTTCGTAGATGATTTTTTTTAAATCATGAAGAGTTTTAGGCATATTGATGTCAACCTTTCTTTCAAGGTATCCTCATAGGAAAAAAGCTGCAAATGTTAAATCAGGAGACAGTGATGGCCACTGAACGTCACCAAAACGTGAAATTTAACGATCAAGAAATGCATCTCTTAGTATTAACATGGTTTCTTCTGCTGTATGAAGTGTCCCCCTTTCGTCTTGGAACCACAAATTTGGCACTTCTAAATATTTCCAGTTGTGGCAAATATTTATGTATCATTTGTCTGTATGTTATTCCCTTTCACTGTCACGGTAGCATCATCAAAATCCTCAAAGAAGTATGTACCAATGATTTTTGTACTCGTTACGCCACACCAGACGGTGACCTACTGTGCATGAAGCGGCTGCTCATGGATTATCCTAGGGTTTTCATCACACTAGAATCTGCAGTTTTATTTATTACCACGACCACGACTACTGTCTGATGGGCCTCATCAGACATGATTAGGGGTGAGGTAAAAGTCTCATCATTCGTCCGTCTTAGAAACGCACGATCCTTTCGTCGTTCATGGTCTACAAACTTTAAAAGTTGTTTAATTTTAATTTTACTTGGAAACAGTTTTAAATCTTTTATTAGGCTGCGTTGCAATGATCTTCGTGAAATTCCTTGTTGATTGGAACGTCGCCCAGTCGACGTTTTTAAATCTGCTTCAACACTCAATGAAACACGTTGAATTACACATGAATTTCGTACCGATCTCGGCCTGCCAGCGCGTTCTTTGTCTGCTGTTGAGCTGAAATCATCACATTAAGATAATGTTTGGAAGGCCTTTGTAGGTTAAATGTTTTTACGAAGTCTCTGTGTACTGCAACTAACGATCCATTGCAAGGGAAATGACTGTCCGCTATATTTGCATGTTGTTCTCTGACCTATTTTGACATTTTGGGGATAGGATAATTGTGTAAATTCCCATTACAAAATATGTTTAAAATCCGCATCATCAATACAGAATAAAACATCATAAGTTTATCTTAATTTCCTAAGTACCGTATTTTTATAGCTGCATTCATTGTCGTGAAATAAATGTTCAAGGCAGTGAAGGTGCTTTTGCGCCACCATGTACCTCTGAAGCGTTCACGCATTCTTTGTCACGGTCTAAAGACGAAACTTTTAGTATTACATGGAAATAATCTTCCTTGAAAATGGCGTGAAACAATTCTTCAACCTAGCACACAATATTTACAAATATGTCTCTAAATTTACACCAGACGAAGCGAACTGTTACCTCTAGGTCAAAGTACTCAATGAACGTAGCTTGCGGTGCGACGGCGGCTGTGACTATGACCCACATGATGACGAGGGCCGTCGCTGCTACGCGTCCGCCTGATGAGCAGAAATGCCAAACGAGTCAAGAACTTAAGCTGTGATTCATAATATTTCGCTAATTTTCCATTCCACCGAGTGCTTTTAGTCTCCGTGCTCTATGATGCGATGTTTTTCATATTCCAGCTCCTGCATGTACTTTTAAAAAGTGTCCTGGTCCTTCAACTTACGGTAAAAGGTATTTTTTTTGTTCCCATTGTTTCATGATTCTTTCCTAGATCCTTTCTTGAACCTTACTTGATGCGGCTGACTATAAAACATTTCACCTCACTGTCACCTTAACAAAGTAACTCATTCTTTTTCAATTGTCAGAGCTGATAACTTCTCTGTGCTTCATATATCACAGTTTGAGAGAGAAAATTGTGACGTTTTCCATTGTTAGCGCGAAATTCCCCAGGCGTTATATTTCTTGGAATCCGTTTGTGGTAATCTAACACTTTTTGCGCTCTACCGCAAGACGTATTGTACTTTAATGAAGATGAAGTATTACTAAATTAAACCCTTGCTAAAAGTCATGACCGAAACATTAGAACATATGACGTCAAGAACAATAGTATTTTCCCTTGGGAATTATTCACACGAAAGCAGTTAAAAATGTAGGAAATTATATTTTAATTTACCTACTGCGGCAATTAACGTGAATTTTCCCCGACTTGGTCAGGCATATTGAGTACGCCACAGCGTCGGCAACACCTTCATTTTGGGTCTTTAGTCAATGAAGACAACGAGCTAGAGAGGTTACGAGCTACTTGGATGAGCAAGCCATGTGAAAAGTTGCATGAATTTATCTTTAAGATAATATCAACTAAATACTATCCCTCACTTCACGGATATATAAACGAACCAGTCAGTTAAAGAATGCATAAACGAACACTAAAAAATAATTTCCCAGGTACATCGAAACATCTCTATTTTTTAGCATCGTTTCCCTAAAGAATGCTGATACTGTAAATTACGTATGTAGCATCGATGTAACGCTTAAAAAAGTACTAAAGGTTGTAAGACCGGAAAAAGTGATAGGTGATTAGGCCGCACCGTAACATCAATGGTTATCCAAGATACCAGCATATCAGTATTACTTATGCAAGCTTTCGTCTCCACCAGGGTGGCACGCACGGAAGCCAAGTCGTCAGAAAGCAGTTACAACTCAACCGCAAATCGACGTAAAAATTTGATAAAAACGATCAAATGTTGAGGCAAGCGATATGTTATTAATTTTGATTTCATGAATCTTTCAAATGCTTAAAAAAAGTTTGAACAGCAGTTTCTTGATAACAGCTTGTTGATAACAAATCCCTTGTTTGTAAATATTTTTAGGAGGAAGCAAAATGTTCTCAACTCTACGGTAAATACACCTAATATTTAACTATACAATTTTGCTTGCAGCCATATGAAAATTCAGGTTCATAAAAAAAACACGTAATCAAAAATTCATGAAATATTTTCTGTATCTATCAGTGCTCCAAATTAAGATTAACAACAAATAGAGTAACGAGGTACATTGGAATGAAATTCACAAATCCTAAAAATTTTATTCCAAATCCTGTAATAACTTTTCTATAATACCTTGTTGAATCATAACTCGTCACTTTCGACTAATTCTTTGCATTTCATTCGGTAAGTTAAAATTCAGCGTACACCTGTGGAGGTAACGCTAATAATAAGTTCGAACCTGTGTTATTCTGTGCATCGTTGATCCGACAATTTTCAAAACTTCAGCTAAAAATGAGTAATTACTACTACTATGTTCAGCAAGAAAACAATTCGTTTGGCAGGTAACAAAGCACCCGTTGTACAGTGTGTCACAAATAAGTGTTATTTTATTTTAAGTTTTCATTAAGTGCTAATGAAATACAGCACACTTTGTTTTCACTATTGAAAACAAACCTCATTAACGTACATATTTTAATGTAACCTAACTTTACTCTATCGAATAAGATACTTATTCGTGCAATATTTGATATTTGAGGAATACTTCACGATCAATCGTAGTAATTCATCAATTTTTCGACACCCTGAAGCCATGACAGCGAAACCAACCCCCGTTACTTGAATAGCGGAGACATTCAGTTGTCTCGAAAGCAGAAAATTCTCAAGAAAAATGGGTCGGACAGTCGTTGCCTAGACATCCAGAAGTTCTGTGTCCCACAGATGTTTGTGCTAAGAAACGTTTGTGTTGGAATGTGTTTATGCCATTTGCAATTTTTCTCAGAATTTATGCCCCTAGGGACATGTTTACCGAAGGGCCTGTTTTAAGCAAAATTTGTTTTGCAGGATTTTGAGTGAGTTAAAATTTGCATACCACTGGATTTCTTTTGAGAATTTTTTGGGTATGAGGATCGTTTCTGCTTTGATCTTCTCATTCAAGATTGAATCGCTTTAGGAATGGCCTTTTCAGTTGGGAGTGTGTAATCAGAATTTGTAAATGCTCAGATTACATCATATGACTAAGGTTTACGCCTATCAGAGTCCATTTAACTACACTTCCATCTTCTCCAAGTTGATCTGACTTAGGTATTTTACCTCAGAATTAACTTCACCTTGGCTTCCCTACCTTGGAAAGAATATGACTGAGGATTCGCTTGCCTTGGAGTTGAGAAAAAAGAAGCACGAGCTCTGTATTCCGATTTCATTCGTGACAGGCTGTGACGATAGCAGACCGTCCTGAATTTGATGTGCCATGCAAACCAAAGCCGCTTAAAAATCATTCCAGCTGAGGGAACCTCGAACTATCAAAATGGAGATGTGAAATAATGACACCAACAACAGCTCGGATATTTCCTCGATTTGCAAAGGTATTTGAAAGAGTTTATTTGCTTAGAACATTTCTGAAAATTATTATCGTTCAGTGTACAATTTTTAGGTAATGTTCATGATGCTAACACAGCTCGACATGCACTCATAAAGTTCGTGATAGAAGGAATGTATAAATGACTCATTGATTGAATTTTCATCGACATTTGTAAACTCATCATTTCGCATCAACGTTGAAATTAACATGTTAACCTTGATCTAACGACGCTTGTACTTATGATTTTACTATGCATAGTACAATTTTATACAGAACAATGTTACTTTGTTCAATCATCACCACCATTAAATCTTGCATCTATATAAGAATTTTTTTGTAAGTACCGGGAACAATGGGAATCTATGCTACCGTGATTGGGTCTGCTTATTTTGACTAAATCCACTTTTGATGATGGACGGCAGCTCAGTTTTGGAACCGGAACGTTTCGCTGAAATTACGTTGTGTTACTGCATGCAACGTGACACGCCCTGATAAGCGGGATGTGTTGTGTTACTATGTGTTACTGCATGTATCGGGACACGCCCTGATAAGCGGGATGTGTTGTGTTACGATGTGTTACTGCATGTATCGGGACACGCCATGATAAGCGGGATGCGTTGTGTTACGATGTGTTACTGCATACAACGTGACAAGCCCTGATAAGCGGGATGCGTTGTGTTACGATGTGTTACTGCATACAACGTGATAAACCATGACAACATCGTCACTACTGCTAGCCTACATTAGAATTACTTCAGAATTTCTCTAGAATTTCATCGCTGAGAAGACGGATGAGAATTTGAAGACAACGAGAAAAAACATGCGCCTGCAGGTTTTCTATTTATCATTCATACATGGTAAAAAATCCTGTACATATATATGTTCCTCACGGACGCACGCTGATTTTTTACCGTCTCGCATTAGGTATGTGAATCATGATCGAACAATTTTTGAAGTCCAAAAATAATAATTGAAGCCTTATTTTATTGCACAGTCCATCATGCCCTGGTGCGTTAAGGGCCGACTGGCCTGCCAAAGCTCGAAATTTCAAGCACATGGAGCCGAGTCCATGCGTGTAAGTTATCCAGATTGGTTTTTGAGGGCCACGTGGGACTAACCTGTCGTAGCATTTCTATCTCGAAGAGCACTTTGTACTTGTTCAGTTCAAGTTTCATGGCATGTTATCGTTGAGTACTTATAATTGCCTTTTAATATTTTTTGGTTTTGAATTCGAATCTTATCATATTCCAATTCAACCAACATTTTTATGAACAAGCGAGGTCTATTATTGTTTTTTTTTAAAGTAGAGATAGAGCATCAAAATGCACGATCTTGTGCATGATATGCGAGCAAAAACCGACGATAACCATGGTAATTGTATACAGACGAACCATTTTATTGATATCAATACGATTCTAAATGAGAAACGGCGCACACCTTCCATTTGTGATAAGACATAACGAACTAACTAATACCGGTTCATTTAAATATGAATAATACGCTCAAATTCCTACAATAACACTGATTAACTGAAAATGATGACATTGCAAAAGTATATTCAATGGCGTGAAATAACGACATCGTTGCGAAAACCTTTAATTCAGACCTATTTGTGAGTGAACAGCGTGGTTAGTTCACAATACGGTGTATGATGTTGTTAACGAATGATGCTCACACAATGGACATCTTGACCACTTAGTTCGCACTATAGTTCTCGAAATTGTTCACCGTCTTGAGGTTTTCTCCAGTCTCTGTAATTCAGTGCAAATAAACGTGAAGACATCCAGTGCGCTTAATTAACTTTACCGTGTCGGAGTGAGGCGGCGCGGAGACTGCCTCCGTCACGCTGCGGAGGCGGGAGGCGGGAAGTGTAGCGAGCTGCGGAGGCGAGGCAGAGGCTCGAGAGGCTGGTGTACATCAGTACGTCCTGGTGAGGAGAGCAACTCTTGAATTAATTAAAACTCGCGAACCGTTGCGAAAAAAGGAGAAGTGAGCAGTGACCAGGTCAAAATGAATGCACGTGAAACTCGTGAGTGAATGTCAAATGCATTCAAAATGTACGTGTGGCTGTAAAGATGAGTGAAAGTCACTAGGAATTGTGAAAGATTTGTGAAATTTTTACGCACCTACAAAAGTAAGCGCAAATTTAGTATCAGCTGCTTTTGAAAGGCAAAGTAGCATTTACAAGTCTTTAAAATACACACAAAAGTCCCTTACACATGTAAAAATTGTGTAAGATTAATAGTATAACAAGTTTTGCTCGTGTAAAAATGAGCTGAATTCAAAACTAGTCATTCCTGTCAACAATAAAAGGAGATGAACGTTAGACCTTCTTCATGAAGAAAAGAAATGAGCAAAAATACTCGTAGCAAAATCTGAAATACTCTCATATTCAGTAACAAAAAAAATTCGAAGATAAAATTGGATGTGAACGTAAATTTCGATTGTCAATTGATCAATTTAAACAGGAAGTGTTAAGTACATCCATTATCCTTATAACTAATATATCCCGTAGCGAGCGAAGAAAATAATAATGATTTTCAGAGTGATGAAATATATCTCGCATGAAAATGTTTGGTGATATGTACAACAATGATACTTTCTAAACCACAACAATATGTGTATGTATGTATGAAAGTAGTATGTTCACAATAAATACAGTTGCATTAGTAAAGTGTGTTTGTGATAGTAAGAGCAAAAACTTTGGAGGATACCCAGCATACATTATGTTAGCTATAGTCAAATAGGAACTGTACAGTATGTCGAACAAAAACCGGAACCGAGTATTTTTTTCTCCGCATCAGTAATACCATCATAAGAATTCTATCGGTTAATTTTGAGTGATAATTTTGCTAGAAATTAAATGCTCATGGTTATCTTATGATGATATTACTGACACTAAGAAAAAATTACTCGGTTCGGGTTCGGGTTTTTGTGAGATGTACTGTATATTCATAATAACGAGTAATAACGATCGGGATGAACACAAATTAATATTCCGAGACAATGACGATAAGCTTTGAGAGTAAACAATTGAAATAACAACAATCCTAAGTACATAAATTAACGATCACAAACAACACAAGTCCAACAAACATCGTACCTGCGCCACTGGGACAAAGAAGCACAGCACCCTCCCCATCACCCAGGTCCTCACGAGCAGCACTGCCAGCGACACCGGCGCCACCAGAACACAAAGTGCCATGTCAACGCCAGCCCCGTGGGCCACAAACACAAATTCCGCCACGCTTTTACCGTTTTCCATGAATTTTTTGGCGATCTCAGACAGTTTCGCGAGCAATATGAAGTTGGAAATGCAGCCAAAAATTGTCAGTGTTACGAAGAGCGTGATCAGTAACCCGTAGACACCATGGAGCGATCGCTTGATTGCCACGTGCGAGAAGTCCGTGCTGTCGTTATCGTACGCACTCAAAGTCTCGATGAGTTCAGGTATGAATTGGCCAGGTATGGCGGTGATCTTGGAGTTCAAACGTGAGGTTAATTGGGGATAGTGAGGATTCTTTGACGTCAGGTTGCCATCCATGATTTAATTCCCCATCATATGTGGTGACACAACATAGCCTTAGAGCTCATGGTCAGAATATATCTCCTGAATTGAAATGGTCACAGTCACGTGTTAGATTTTTAATTCCTTATGGGGATCCATTCACTTTTGGACAAGCTTTTTTTCTACCCAACGGACCGCTTTCAAATTTGGCACACGCATGCAACCTGACGAAATAAATTCGCGAAAGAAAGTGATTCGCGAGTGATTTGTAGAGAAGGTAATATTTTGTGACTTTTTCGAAACGCTACTAGTACCTCAATTTGGGCACTGGAACAACGGGGTCGCGCTCATTGCATGTGTTTCGATGTAAGAGACCAGTCGCATGTGACGCAATCTTGGGAACCTCGTAAAACCAGTTCCATCCTCTAACTTAGATCCTGTTCGCCACCCTACTTAGGTAGGCAGTGGAGGACGTACAATCTAATTAAGAAATACAAAAGTTGCATCGTAGTTACACACTCGGATAAAAGTTCGAGAATAATTTTGAACCTCAAGGAATTGAAAAAAAAATCCATAGAAGTTCGCCGCTGATGTACCAAATTATTTCATCACAAGCAACAATTTTTATATTTGTTTCTTAACCCGCGTTGAACTCGTTGAATAGTGCAGAAATACCTTTCAGCTTTGGATGGCTAAGGTTTCAGAATATTTTTATTCGCTCACGTTTATGCACGCTGTAAGTAGCTTACACATATGCACGCACAGTATTTGTCTAACGACGATGTTTTCAAGACTCTTGGAATGCTGCAATTGTACCCTGAAGTTATTCAGCTGTAAAGGTACAGCTGATTTCAACTTATTTTACACAATTTCCTGAATCTGCAGTTGATAACAGTCAGAGCTCAGCTTAGGACAAGGATACAATTCTGAATAGCATCGATGATAGAACGTAATTCACCCTGAAGAAAAAAATTATATTTCCTGGTCTTAGTATCGCATTATCCCATGGTGCATTTTTTCACATATCTTTAAGTGGCTGCCCAAAAGTAGTCAGGGTAAGATCTACTACTCCTTCGGTAACTCGTTCACTTTGAAACTGCACTAAAAAGTCAGTTATATTAGGCGCAAACGACCTAAACTTTCAAAATTGTTATCAGCTTCTCATCGTTATGCGGCTCTTCTGGAAGCAGTTCAGCTTACGAGCTTTTTGAATTGCCGCTCAAAGTTCAAAACGCAATTAACCATGTTTTTTTTGCAGTAAGCTTGCTTTTTTATCAAACTGTTTGTCCGTAAAGTGAACTTTCACAGCCGTAAAACCTGTGCTGAATGGCATGCGGAGCAAAAGTTTTGACGTAAAGCTTTCCATGGGCTTCTTCATTTAAATGATTTTAAGCTTGTGTTTTTGGCAAAATCAGCAACCTTGAAAATTTACTGTTATAAATTTAGCTGCACATCTTGGATCGTATGAATGCTATATTTGAGAAGCACGTTCTACTGTATTATTCGTTCTTTAAAGAGAGGTGGTCGCACGGGAAGCCGGAGAGCAAAACCGGCATGACCACACCCCACTTTACCTGGCCGGGCACTGATCTGAGTGTGACCCCAGGCCTACCTCCTGTTGATTGCTTTTTCAATAATTCAAACACCTGCAGTCCTCTCGCCCTTCCTTTATCGACTTGTATTCTGTGACCGATCACCGAAGCGTTTCCATATTTCCGCGGCCTGAATCTAACAAAATTTGCGAAGCTCTTCTGTACTTCGTTTTGTCTATGGAACAAGGAAATATGTGACTGCAAGTAAATTTAGAAGGGCTTCGGTCCCGTCGCTTGTCTCCTATGACGCCCACTGCAAAGTCTGTTAGGCACATGACAGAGTTCACTATTACAGTTACTTATCACTGAAGTTATAGTTATCACTGATGGATGGTTACTCAACATTATATGGAGTTGATTTTAAAATGTTTTAATGTTAGTGCACTACCCGGCCAAAGAGCTTGTCGTACCCTTGAGAAATGTGAATGTAACGAAAACATTCAATCTTAATAATTTATTGAACTATCACTATATTAATTAATGTTTTCATCCTATAAGCCATAGGTTCTTCAAGATTTTGCAAACAATCTAAATGAATATTTGTCCAAGGACTAGCAGACTTTGAGAAAAACCATCCAACGAAGAAGGAAGAGATGTCGAGGCTGGCACCTCCCTATCCAGGGTTCCAGCAAATTTTCGACAGGGCTTCAATCAGGAAACTATGGAGGACATTTCATTAGAAAAAATGATTCCTCGTGATCTCAAAACCAATCTTGCACTTAATGAGATCGGTGAATGTGAACTTTTTCATCCTGAAAAATTCTGGTACTGTCAGGTAAATAAAATGACGAGCTTACTTGATCACCTAAGATGTTCAAATAAATTTGAGATTTCATTTGCTGCTGCATAAAATTGCTGAACCTAATCCCAACCACGTGAAGTACCCCAGATCATTACTCCATCCCAAAAGCCTTTACTGTCTGAGCCATATACCAAGGATCCTAAGCCTTGTAGGCTTCCCGTCTCACTTTAACTCTGCCATTTTTCTGTAAATTCATAAACCTAGGTTTAATTGACCACAGAATGTTTTTATTTGTTGTATGGTCTAGTCTTTGAGGTATTTTGCGTATTGTAGCCCTCTCGTTCGACTAGCTTTACTGACCAATAGTTTTCTGGTGACGGCGAAACTCTTTAAGTCCACTTTCCTTCAGTTATTGGTGCATGGTGAGTGAAGAATTTTATTAGAGACTTTGTTGAACGTACTAGTCAACTGCTGAACACTATTCTGCAGATTTTCTTTCATCAGTCGCTTTAGAGAACGACTGTTGCGGACATTCAAAACTTTAGACTTTAGCTCTGCTATTATTACCACTGAATGACCGCATTTCACCATCTTTGCCCACTGAGAAATTGTTCTTTGCACAGTTTTCATTCATGTGGCCATCATTTGAAACACTTTTCTGGCCAATTTTCCAGCCCGGTGTCAACTTAAAACCTGTCCTTTGTCAAAGACAAAGGTTTATTTTAGTTTTTTCAGGCGGTATTATTTATAATTGATGTCGCGGAAGGAGCAGATCACGTACTGACTACCAGTGCTACAAAACACACTGTTTTTCAGTTTTCATATTAATTACCTATATGTATAGCTTATGGGTGTGAATTCTTACTGGTGCATTTTCCAAAAAAATATATGGGATCCATGTAAGCCAACTAAATAAGCTGCGATTGGCCAGCCATTTCGTTTTTATATGTGTACCACCTTTTTGGGTCTACTTGGGCTATAATTACTGTTACAGGTACTATGCATTTGTTTAGACAAAATGAATCCTAGGAATAGTAAGCCCTGTCTTAATTTTTCAGCTTGGTTTACGCCCAACACAGCCTTGGTGTAGCGCCTAGGTGAAATATTTATAATATGAAAAATGTTAGGCCACTACAAATGATTCGTGGAGTAAACGGTCAACTCAACTGTCAGGTGACTGCACTCGAAAAACTTCGAGAGCCGTTTTAGCCAGCGCACGTTGGTGAAGTGTCATCAATTGAAACCCACACCTGAGTGCGTAGCTACTCATTTCCAACACGACTCATATAGCTGGCATACGCCTAAAACTTTCCGTTCAATTACTAGAATATATTCTAATACCTAATTATATAAGAGGTTCAGCCAGAGTCACCTGGTGTTTCAATGACGCTTTAAGTTGTGTCAGGACACTCTGGTCGTGGCATTTTCGAGCACAAAAGGTGCATTCGAACGGAAATGCGCGTATGACGACCAGCGTTCTTGTAGCTAATGAAGTGCGAATAATTGCTAAAGGCGCCGTCTAATTCCAGTGCCTAGAGTGCCTGTAATTACTTGAGCTGAAGTGAACTTGAATTTCTTCGAGTACAACAAAGCTTATCCACATAAAATTAGATGGTTTCGAGAAAGGTAAAGATATTTACACACACCGTTTCTGATAATATCAAATCGGAACCCTGTTCCAATTTGCACAATGCCAACCGCAAGTACTAGAAGCCCGATTGAGTTTTCTCAATTAAAACAAACCATGGGTAATATTACTTATTGGCTAACGGAGAGTGTAAAACATAATGATCGGGGAGCGGTAATACAGAATGAAAGAAACTACATGTAATAACTGATGAATAAAACCAATTACAATGATAGTCTTCATTCTTCTTATTCCCGTCTGAGGTTCTTCGCCATTACCAGTTTTAAAGGTCTGAGATATAATCCGGTTAGAATTTTATGTCGTCCTACATCCAATATCCTTTGCCTCCGTGCCGAACTTTGCGGGCCAAAAGTTGAGAGCTGCAGACTTCGCTTTCTGAAATTAGGTTCAAGTGAGAGCAGTTTGTGAAGATCTCAGTCGTGGTGTTTTGAGGCCGTGACGCGAAGGCGCTTCGGTTCTTTCAAAATGCCCATGAAAATACTCGTGTTAGCTTAGTGTCTATTAGTCATATTGACAAAAATTTTCTCTACCTTCTGACCAGTATCGAACAAATCTGTTCAGCATATAAGAAATTTTCAAATTATTCTGCTTCTTGTAGTGCAACAGAATACAACCCCGATCCTCTCACAATGTATACAGTGCTTTATATGTATGTACGTATGTATGTCTCTGTGTCGGTCTCAAACATGCATTGCATCAGAAAACTTTGGGTTTATTTTCAAAGCGAGGCGTCGCAGAAGTTCTCATGGGCAGTTGAGCAATTTTCCAGTTGATTCTGATTTCCGAGATAAGAAATCCCCAGATAGCACCGTGCCGAATGAGCATCGCGGATATATGAAGACGGAGAGTCGGCTGCCTCAGAATTTCTCTGCTACGAAGAACGATGGGAATTTCAAGCTGTCCCCTGAAAACTTGGGTTTCAGAATTTCAAGCTAACCCCAGGAAACTCGGATTTCAGTATTTCAAGCTAACCCCAGAAAATTCGGATTTCAGAATTTCAAGCTATCTCCGGAAAACTTGACTTTTAGAATTTCAAGCTATCCCCAGAAAACTTGGATTTCAGAATTTCGAGTTATCCCCAGAAAACTCGGATTTTAGAAAATTTGATTCTCGGTGGCTTCAGCGCCGTATCTCGCACATAAAGATGCGCGTTTTAATCATTAGAAGCAAGAGGATTTGGTTTCTGTTGCAATACAGTAGCTTTAACCAAATCACTTTGAATAACACATATTTAAAGAATTGGATAATTACTGTGCTTTCGGGTTTGGAATTTGATGTAGGCAATGCATACTTATTTTCAACAGTTTAAGTAAACGCATTTGAGTGAAGGGCTTAAAACAAAGAAGTGAGAAGACTTGAATGGAAGAAATAATCTCATTATATGGAAAAACTCGTTTGATGCACGGGAGAAACCAGAAACTAATGTAGGCTCGTGACCTTGAATGCACCGCAATAAGCAAATTTTAGTGACGCAGGAGATGTAACTGAAAAATAATCATTTATGGGAACCTGACAACAATCCTTAATTTCTTACCTATCTTTCAAAGGACCACCCTATGCGAGTATGTCTTTTATTTTTGCTATGTTCATTAAAGTTCTGGTAAAAATTGTCTTCCATTTCCTGCTCAATTTTAACACGTTGACTTCGAAGTGGGCCATATATGGTACATGCGACCATCTAACCTAAACTAATGTAACCAAAGCACTGTCATGTATAAGTACAAATTATCGAGTTTTCGTCAAATTTGTGTTCATCAATTGAATAAGCTAGTTCTGATTAGAAAGAAAATGAAAAGAGTAACCAAGTTTGTGGAACCAAAATCCTACATTTTTAAATTCACAGTAGAAATATTTGTCGGCATGTAATTTTACCTCTGTGGAGAATCGTAGTCAACGTGTTAAGGGTTATTATTTCATGAAAATTTTCCATTGAAGTGAATTCGTGCTTATGAATCTGTCACACTTAAGACACTCGCTTCGGGCAGCTGTGATTTCATGGAAACAACCTAAAGCTAAGAATGAAAACATTCAAATGTGATGGCATGATATGAAATTCAATGCTATTCAATGGATTTCTAACACATTAACTGCGAATCTTCGTACATGAAAAATTTCATGTCGACAAATATCTCTGGTGTGAATCTAGAAACGATGGATTTTATTTTCACTAATTTGGTTTTCATATTTATTTTCCTCCTAATCTACGCTAGCGTATTCGAGTAATTAGCAAAAGTTTCAAGAAAACTTACAAATTTGCATTCATATATGTTAGTGCTTTGGTTACGTTAGGTTAGGTTAGATGATCGCGTGTACCGTATATGGCACACGTTGAAGTCTGAGTGTTAAGGGTTAACCAAAGATGAACAATTTCAATCTACATAATAATGCTTAGTGTAGGATATTCCCCCCATATCATCACACCAGAAATGAACACCTCAATTTCGAAATAATTCAAAGTTTCAACACTCGCTTGATTTTCGCTGCCACTTCGTACGAATAACGTCAGGATTGTCAGAATTTTCATCATGGTCGCATTTCACGAATGAGCGAGCCCTCATTGCCGATCCTAACTTTAAACTGTGAAAACTCGGGCTAAACTTTCGGCTTTTCCGGCCGCGACGGCATAAAAGAAGCAGCACTGGAGCCCTAGAAAAGGAGGATATTTTGCTTATAGTTAAGGTAATATAACGACTTTAACAGTGGCAAAAAATAAGCAACAAAAGCGGGTAGAAGCATCATCTTTTTTCAGATGACTTGAATTTCCGAGACGTTGGAGGAGGCGGGAGCCCAATTCGATGCCTCGAGCTTAAGCTTGTCAACGTTTTCCTAATTTAGATGACAAAGCCTCTCCGAGACGCATCCTGCGCTATTTTATTTTCAATTTACTTTGAAAGAACACATTCTTCAATCTTGATCGACGCATGCGAAACCGTTTCTGAAAACTGCTGGTGATTGCCGACTAAAGAACTTGTCGTGTTTTTTTTCTTCCGTGGAAAGCTCCCGTTAAATTAAGCGTTTTCTTCTCTACCTTGACAGTTCAAATCAAGACGTAGAGGTTGGTTACAATCTATAATCAAACACTATAAAATATGTCTATCGTAATATGTCATTGAGTCTTCTTATCTGTATACCAGTATGCTTTTGAGACTTATGACCAATTAAAACTCACTAATTTATGCTACTGTAAATGAAACTATAGTTATGTACAATATGCACCCAAGCACACCAGTTGCACCGATCGGACGTTAAATAAGAAGATGGCAGGACATCGGAAAGTTAGTTATTGCGCAGGTGCTATGTAGCTCAGCCTTCTTGTTCCGCCATCTGCATCCATATTTTGAGCAACTAATAAATACAATTTTATTCATGACATTAAAATAAGTTGTGTTTTGTAATTTTAATAAAGTTGCTACATGATTCGTACTAGATTCATTTTTTAAAGAAGTTTAACATCAGTTTTTCGACAACTTCACCAGTGGTGGCCAATCTGGTACCTATTCATACATCTGAGTTCAGTGAGAAATATCAAAGCGACTTTTTTTCGAGAGAAGCACATAGCGGCCTAAGAAACTGATCTAAAACGTCGCAGTCGCTGGGATTCGAACTCGAGTCTTTCCGGACGGAAAGCAAGCACACAGGCACTAGGCCATTGTGCCTATTGGGCAGGGTGATTAAAAAAATAGGGGATGAAGTCGATCCTTAGGGAAGGAAATGAAATTTCAACTGATGGTTTAAAATATAAATCAGTAAAATACTGAGAAATCAGTTCGAAAATTTTAAATTACCCCCATGACTATTCCTTCGACAATAAATGAAGGTATTGAGATGATACGTATGGGTGATTGGTAACTGTTTTTATGGGGGAAAAGTTAGAAACTATACGAGTTTGGGAAAAAGTATTTTGAAAACTTTAAATTGCTATGCCTGACGTTTACCACATTGGACAAAGATTTTCAGAATCATTCACTTAGCCAGTTACTTCTACGTCTGATGAATATTATACGTAAATTAATCACACTTAATTTGCGCGCATGGCACAGTATGTCTAATTTTTCTAAAATTAACTCTGAATTATATTTTCAAATTTGACGTTTGCATCAGGATTTTAAGATGCAAAACGACTTAGAATTGAAGTTTGCAACGAAGATTTTCACCAGTCCAAAACATTTTTTACCCTTTGATTCTTCACTTCTAAATATGCTGATCCTAGCTGCTAATAGATTTCGTCGCTGCCTATCTATATTTCAGAATTGACTCTTCAGATATCATTTGTGATGATAAATGTAAAAGTAGTTGAGATATCATCTAAGTTAAGATATGCAGGTTTATTTAAATTCCTTCCTCTTCGTGAAATTAAATAAAATTAACACAAGATATCTCGTTATTTCAACTCAGATTGCTTCGTTGTACTGACTTTTTAATTCAAATTTCCCATAAGCTAATCAATTCCTTCCGAATGCAAATTTAGAATGGCTTTAGAATGGGAGCTGCATCCATAAAATACACCTGAGAAAATGACTGTTGTTTTGAAATTCGAATTCTGGAATTAAATTCATGGCTGAAATCTCAGTCAACGCATTGCACATCTTCACACCATTTCCTTTTAAATCTATTATGAAATCAGGATAAATTTTTGTTACTTTTATCTGAAGTTGAATCTTAAATTTAATTTACATCCACAGTAATAAAGCAAAATATTGAGAAATACCTCGTGTTCAGCTGCACCTTCTATTTTTGAGTCACTGTTAACAAAAATGCTCGAAAATAAACTGACAAACTCTCACTTGAGAAAACTCATAGACAAATACATACATCCTGGCATTCATCACCTGAATTGTAATACAAAATTGATTTAAGAGTGACGTACATTCCTCCACACGAGTACAATTCGCATTCATCAGGACGAATGACACCTCCGCACACGCATTTACGTCGCGCGGCGTCAATTGCCGCGTCCATCTTAAGCAAACGGAGACTGACCGGCCGCGGTCGCGCCTGGAATACAATGCCTCTGGAATCCTGCACCACAATTCCTGATATGGAATGTAAGGTCGTCCTGTTATACGCTTCACCGACTGGCATACGAGATGAAGTTTAGGAGGCAACACAACTGCTGTGCATGTCGCCCTTCACCGCACTATTTGAACATTAATTATTGAAATGACGTAAGCGTTTAGGTTGAAAAATTATTGGTAGACTTACACACACTGGTGTTCGCGAGCAATTCAAAAAATATATTTACGTTGCGAACGCCACTTTAAAAAGCGTGTGTATTAAGGCCTATGAGAATAACGGCTCTTTTTTTCTAGCATGAAACCATTTTAGAAGATATGAGCTTGAGGTGAAAGGTAATTGACTCCGCACATTTCATTGCCTGCTTTTAAACAATGGTTACTTACACTAATTAGCTTTACGCGTGTTCCAGTGCTAACAAGAACTCAAATAGTCATTTCAGACTCAAGCAGTATTCCTTGAATAGGGGGTAAAAATCCGAGTATAAAAATACATATACATATGTATTATATACAGGAAATGTCTAAGAATATCATATGAATTTCATTTAGTTGAAAGTTTACGTAGTTTTTGTGAGTTAAGTGCTTACATTCAATCTTTACATTCAGTGTTTATGAGTGAAGTAGCTACATTCAGCGCTTATATTTAATGTTTATGGGTTAAGTATAAACATTCAGTGTTATATTTAGTGTTCATGAGTTAGGTATCTAGATTCAGTATTTATAAATAGTGCTTCAGAGATAAGTACCTATATTCATTATTAATATTTAATATTTATGAATTATGTGTCTACACTTTATGTTAACATTCAGGGTTTATGAGTAAAGTGCCTCCATTCAGTGCTGATATTTAGCGTTTAGTAGTCAGAGTCGACATTCAGTGTCTACATATACTTAGTGATTATGAGTTTGCCAATATCGAAGAAATTGCTGAAGCCCTCTCATTTGCACGGAAGCTGGGGTGAAGGTCACCGCTTCGAGTGCGCTGCAACACTTCGTACGAGCCATGGGTGCTTTGGGTGTTTGTTCGGGACTGGGATGTGCTGTGACCAACATAAATCACTACAAGCATTGCTGCAGGAGAAAACATGGCATTGATGGAAAAAACTTCTGCACATCAATGAAAAGAGCTTCTGATGCACTTAATACGACGAAAAATAAGTATTCTCACGAAATTTCTCCCCCAACGAAGAGTGATTACTGAGTCAAAATATTTACATCTTCGAAAGGAGTATCGCTTGTAAATTGTGCGGTTTTTCAGTAGATGGATGAAAAATCTCAGAAAGAAAGCTTGCTATAACGCTGTATGAAATACTGAACTATTACTACAATCTAAAAACATTACACTTCAAAGATTTTCTCTATACGTCACTTATTCAAACAAATTCCCCGAAGATGCGCAAGAAACAAATTTCTGCATCTTAAGAATCATATTCGCAAGCCATAAAAAACTCACCAAGGTGATTTTCTTCGTTTCAGCTTAATATTCCCTTTCACGTCGAACTTTCAAGTTTAGCTTTTTTCTAACTGCTGATATCGTTACATTTATGACCGTCATTTTGCGTCGCTTGGAGCCACTCAGACGCAACGAGACGCAGGATTCGCCGGAGTAAGTAAGACGATCGTGGGGCAATCGTCGCATAATGCGCGTTCGAATCGTCTTTAATGCTCGTCGGACTGCAGAATTCCACGGCATTTGCGTAATTGTGCTCGCATTCCCCTGTAATCGAATCGGACGCCATGCTTAAAGATCCGAAACTGCCCATAGAGTCAAAATTTGAAACATTTTTGCGATATTTCCTCCTGTGTAAGCCGATGCTGCTCTGGAATCACGTTCTTGGAACCCGCTTCAAACACGCTGTTCAGAAACTCGTATCTGAAGCTCCCTGTACAAGCGAGTCCCAGCATTGTATCTCGAATTGCGAGTTGAATATTCGGAATGCGAGCTTTTGGGATGAAAATGTTTGGGAGGCGAATATTTCGGATGTCAATACTTCGAATGTGGAAATTGGGAACATGAATGTTTTGGATGTGAATTTCGGAGATGGGAGTATATATTTCGGATGAGAATATTTCGAATGTGATAATTTCGGGCTTGGATGTCAGTGAGAATATTGTTACGAATATTTGGAACGTGAAACTGGAACGTGGAAAACAGATACTTGGGCAGCAAAAGTCAGGCGTGCGGTAGTTTGAAGTGCAAATATTTGCCGGACATCACCTCGAATCTAAATTGGAATCAAAATTGCCCAGTTGAGGGAATGTGACCTCCTGTTTATTGTAATCGCATTCCTTTAATGAAAGCCAACACTTCGTTTGGCTAATTTACATGACCGTGCAAATGTGGCCTGAAATTTAAAAAGGAAACTGAAGCTTATTTATTTGCATTTTCTATCCTGCACCTAATTCTTTTCGCACTTGGAATGCAATTAATTTCGAGGGTCAGTAGCGAATTGTTAGAAATAGTTCATTGAAGCTCTCTGCAGTTCTAGCCCATTGCAGTCCATTAAAAGGTACAATGAGCAAGGTCCATTGTACCATACAATCTTACGTAATTTTGGCAGTTGGTGTTACCAAAAAGTATGTCCACTCCTCTTGATTATTGAGTTAGTTTATCACCAAGTGGCCTTAAACTCCCAACGAAAAATTTTTCAATCGATTCTATCCGAAAATATAGTTAAACTTATTCATATTTTCAGCCTGAGTCATATCTCAGTATTTAATCAGTATCAAGTCAGTGATATATGTTAAACATAAAATAATTGTTTGACATATTGTGACTGTTTTTACTCGGAAGCCGACACGCCTTTTCTATAACATTGCTTCAACAGGAAATATAATAATTTTTCTGCCCATCAATACACTGGGCTAAGTTGGTCGGCGCAGCTCGCTGGCTAGGATCAAGTAGCAAAAGTTTCTGTTTAAGAAGATCTAAGTCGATGAAAAGTTGGTCTGTCGGTTCACCCATTGATCAATAAGAGACAATTTGACAGCTTCATCTTGGCTACGAAGGAAAGTTACAGTCTCAACTGAATCGTTTAGCCGTGGGGTCTCCATGGGCTTGAGGGATACCGATGTAGGGTTTCGTTAAAGTTCTGCGGCGATATTAGTACAACAAAGAACAGGAAAACAGCGCTTCGTTAATTTGCAGCCGCAATAATCACGGACGTTATAGTAAACAGAGAGAATTTTTGATTTTGATTTGTCCATTACATGGACTGCAGTTACTCGGAGCTGATATCAATAATATAAAAATACTAACATGAGCAAGCATCTTTGTTTGACGCATATATATAACACCAATGCTTATCGCACAAATTTATTTTACAATAAAAAACAAAGGAGGACTTTGTGAAGAAAACTCTAGCCCACATTAAAGTCTGTATCTTTTTCTAAAGTCATAGAAGTAGTGCAGTAAAAATTCTGGATCAAGAAAAAAGAGCTTAATATTCAAAGTAATTAAAAATAATTAGTATTTAACCAGTTCCCGTTCTATGATAAGATTAATTTCTCAACGGATTACCCGAGAAGGCCGGCAGTGCGTACACACGGTCTATGTAACGGACAGTGACCGTGTGAATGCAAAAACCACGGCACGATGTATCACGGATGGTTTGTTCAGAGATTAAAGCCACTCTGTACAGATACTAAGTAAGTAAATTCCTGTGCGTGCAAGCTCTTCGTGAGTGCCAAAAGATTCTGTTGACGAAACGTGTTCTCGGGTCTCCCTTTCACACGACCCTCTCGTTCACTTGATGATGATTAAGGAGACGTTTTCCCAGGACACCTTGGGTTACATCATTCGGGCTTTGCTGATCCCGAGTAGGTTTTTCGTCGTCTGGTTTCGTCGAGAAATCCAGCTTGTGTATCTGGTTCTCCGCGTGTGATGCATCGGAGGCGCTCTAAATTAAGTCACAATTTCTGCCTCTCGCTCTCCTAGATCGACCGCATGGCTCGCAACGCTGGGATAAATCGTCACAGGCTGACGTCGTTCGCCCATTCCAGAACTGCTCCAGACGCGTTCCAGACGCCAGGATAAACTGGAAGATGCCGTGGGATTGAAAAGATGCCGCCTCTAATTCCGTTCTGACGTCAGAAATCTAACGGGATTTCTCTACTGTCTAACTTAAGGGAAAGAATAATTCTGCTTTGATAATAACAACGACGCAAAGTTCCTGACTTTAATCCTTGAGGGATTTTGTCTCGAACCGAGTAAGCTGGACTTTCCCTTCCTTTTTGAAATTCAAAATATAATTAGCTGCGCAGTTGGTTATCAGTTGTCAAGCGTGAATTAATTAAAAAAATAAACTATCACGCTCTTCATGATATTCTAAGTGATAGGAAGTAAACAGGTATGACGGCTGAAGAGGCGTTGAGGCACTACAGGCTTACAGGAAGAGAATTTAGCACTAATTTAGAAAATAAATAGTAGGCGATAATTCAGGGCTAAAAACAGTTAAACTTACCTTGAAAAAGATCTCTATCTACCGAACGTAAATTCAGTGGGAATAACACTCCAAGTCAAAGTTGGGAAAGGATTAGATTATTTTCTTCTAAAATATAACTTGAACAACTGATTTTCACAGGATTAGCTTTTCTTTCGGAGTGGTTATTATTTCATGTTCAGTAAATTGAAAAATTTCCAAAGAGCTTATAAACTCACTTTCAATAGTCAGCTGTTGGCGAAGCTGTTGGCAACATTGAAAGATAATATTAACTTTAAAAACCATAATTAAATTTAAATTCATACTTGACATGAAAATTCGCACATCCCAGGGGCCCTGGGTCCCTTTCATTTATCTTTAATATTAATTCATAATATATTGCACTAGCGTACACAAACGATTGTCTCGCCGTTTTTCCACAATGCAGCTGTGATAGATTAGTCTAACCAGTGAGAAAAAACATTTCTAATTGCCTTATTCTGTTCTACCCTCGAATGATCATCCTATTTTTTTAGCTTCAGCTTTAGACTTTCAGGTTGTACCGTCATGAGCCAACTTTAGCTATTCCTACAGCTGTACTCTGTTTCAAAGTATAATGTTGTGAACTCTGATAACATTAGCTATTCCTACAGTTGTACTCTGTTTCAAAGCATAATGTTGTGAACTCTGGTAACTTTAGTTATTCCTGCAGCTGTACTCTGTTTCAATGCATAATGTTGTGAACTTTGATAACATTAGCTATTCCTACAGCTGCACCCTGTTTCAAAGCATATTGTTGTGAACTCTGATAACTTTGGCTAATCCTGCAGCTGTACTCTGTTTCAAAGCAAAATGAATCACACTTTTAATTATTGACGAGTGAAGCCACTATCTTTGGATGATAAAGTTATGTATCTAATTGAATGATTTACATGATATGTCCTTTCACACATTCATGTTTTCTATTAAGTTTCCTCCATTTGATGATAACGAGGATAATATTTACGAAACAATTACAAAAATCACCATTAAACCAATCGTAGCGATGAGAACTGTTGACATGTAAATGGCAGCTATCGCAAATACCGACCAGAAACACTCAAAAGTTTATAGCTACTTGCACTGACAACGCCATGTGTTTTCCTGACTCCGACCGGCCAACGGAGAAGTTTGCAGCACTAACTCATAGCGTTAATATGCAGTACTCTTAACATCAACTGGGAAAAGCAACAGAAATACTTAAATACTTATTAAAATAGCGGATATTTGGGTGGGTTGAAACACCCGACAGAGGCACGTTGCCGATGCGCAGTGAACTCTGAATTCCTCTAGTTTACAAAAACATACAGGAACTTAGCAAAAATTCGAATGATTGCAATGCTTTTAAGAGTTCCATGCGAATGAAACATATATATTAAAAATGTCAAGCATTTCGTAGCATATTCAGTTCTCAGTTGCAATGGGGCTCCCCAGTTGTAGATACGCGACAATCTTTTTTGTTTTGATTTCCGTCAAGCGTTTGAGCTCGGTGGGAATTTCTGTCAACATAATTCACCGAAAATTTTGGACCCTTAGGTGATAACTATTTCATGATTCAACAAATTTGACTTTAATTTACAGAAACTGAAGAGTTTAACTCTCACAAAATGTTTGAACAGGTAATTTTCATTTCCGTCATTGATTATGTCAAAACAGCCTACTTTGAACAAATTTCCGTTGGTTTTTAACAATTGTAGGTCACATGGAATTTACATGAAGCTTGCAATTCCAGTTTATCAACTTTGCCCTCACAAACATTTCAAATAAAATAACATTCTGCACTATTTGTGTTCCAATAATGATCATATTCACAATATTCAGCAATTTAATTATGTTCCAGCGGTTGTGCTTCTATTCCTTATCGCTGAAAGTTTTGCGTGATTTTCATGATATCGATGAATCTTTAATCACTGTACATTCCTGTAGGAAACCATATCACGTGGTATCAGTTCATAATTGATGGTTCCATTTATTATACTTCGCCGTTGAGGTAAAGCTCTGAAACTGAAATATTATATTCAATAATTCCGGGCTAGATCAACACAGCCGATCTGTCATTTCCAGTTCATTAAAAGTTTACATATTTCTCTGACGTAATTGTTGACGATCCTGGTAAAACTGAAAAACAACAACAAAGAAACCTCAAAATGGGAAACAACATCAAACTCGGTCCACTTTCGCTTTTTCCTTCAACTTGGAGATGAGAAAACTTGCTATAAGTTGGGAGAGCTCCTTTGCTGCAGCTCTGATGCCACAAATCCCGTCACAGAAGGTATTGGCATCCGATAAAAAATTTCTTTCAATAACACGCATAGTGATAGCGAGGTCCATACGCCACCAGGAAGAGTCCCAAGTTATCCGGGCATGAGAAAAATCGTTGAAGTTCCGCTTTTTAAAAAGAATTTATGAAAACCGCGAGCTTCAAAATCATGACACGAAACGTCACTTACAGGCAGACATATGTAGGGAACTGGCGCAGTTTTTGGCCTGTTTGCAGTCAGCTATTTTTTGTGTTGAAAATCGCAGGAATGCTGACTGGTTTGTTGACCCTTTGGGGTTTAACCTCCCAAATAAAAAACACCGAAAAAGTTCTAACCGTGTACTTGGAACTACTACGTAATGGTGTTATGAGTGGACACGCTTCATGCGTGAACACACTTCATGCGTGAACACGCTTCATGTACGGAGATGGCCAACATGCTTCAGAACCTGAATGATTTCAATCCTCCCAAACATCAGGAAAGCACTCGTACTATCATTCCTATTGATTTTGAGCCTAACCTAACCTAACCTAACCTAATTCAATCCAACCCAACCTAACTTAACCTAACCTAACCTAAAAAACCTAACCAAACCTAACCTAACCTAAACTAACCTAACCTAACCCAACCTAACCTA
>VOMN01051151.1:0-12215 GCA_014899125.1 Orchestia grillus | reverse complement strand
AAAGTCCCACCTACAGCTCTCTGCCGGATGTATGTTTCCCGTGCATTCGCTAGAATTTTCGTGGTTAAGCCCTCGACCACTCTCGAGGACCTTCCTCTAAAGTAATTTCCTTTGAGATCCCTCTACCCGTGAGAGTGTGGTTAACGTCACCCGCAAAAGTCCTTACGTTGTGTCTGAAGTTTATTCGTCAAATATGTAACTTTTTATGCGCGCTTCCGATTTTCTGGCCTTATTACTCCCCATAAAACTTTATCTAGCAAATTTCATCACACTTTATTGAAAATTTGATCAGTATTTAAATTCAACGATGGTTTTTGGGTGTCAAAATTTCAGGGTTTTACAGTTAAAAAGTTTAACCCTTTCACTCTCGTTGGGATAATATACAACATTAGGCTCGCTGGCATAACAAGTGATATGAAATTCATTGCGCAACTGATGAAAGCGGGATCTAATTGGCTGAGAGCTCACACGAGGCGTCAAGTAACTGGTGAAGCGTAGGTACTGTGGTGTTACAAATGTAGGGAAGGCACCAATTACGCCCCAGAACTCCCACATAAAATCTGTGGGACGCATTATTATCCCAACGGAAGTGAGAGGGTTAAAGATGTAAACTTGTTAATTTTATCCGTTGACTTTGGCCACTCCTGAATGTGAAAAAGACTTTCCATGCAAGAGAAGGTTGTACACTCGAGCAGAGTCAGCTAATTGAAACATATCCTCATGTTCTGATGTGGCAATTGAAGTTCTTGACCACTGTAGCCATAAAATAGTCGGGATATTGTGCGTTTTACGACTCATTTTCATTAGCTAACACTCTTTTTCGCTAGTGCTCCCTAGTTAGTATCAGAAACTAATGTGTTTTCTGTAAAAAATTTGCCCTCTTATTCGTCAAAGTTCTAAAAAGCGAATAATTTTTTTTCATCTTCTTTTATTTAAAGGATGCACGCGATGTCCTCGAAGTTGGTCGTAAAGTGGAACAATTCTGGTCTAAAATGGATTGCGATTAACTTGAATTGCAAAAAATGTTAAAACATTTATTCAATTCGTTTAATCATTTCTGATTGATTCATATTTTTTTACAATTTAGGAAAAAGTGGTGTGAATTTATCACTGAGCCTCTTCGCATGTGAGCTACATAAATCCTGATATTGTTAAGCTCATATAAGAGCAAAATCAACTGTCTTTTGTATTTTCTATAATATAAAGACCTTGGCAATACTCAAGAACGTCCCAACTAGCAGACCACTAATTATTCGCAGCAAGATGACCATCAAAGTCGCTCGAGAAAAGATAGCAAGAGACCGATGGAGATGAAAGACAAAATAGTGTATCACATGACTGGGATTGAACTAATTATGAAGAGAGTCATTCGACGTGATTTCAAGTAATTCTCTTCAAGCTGACAATGCGTCAGCAGCTCAGGAATCTTCAAAATAAGCAAAAGAGAAATAACTGACCTAGATTTCTTCCTAACGACTTTCAAGGGGTACACATGCTGGTGAGATTAACTTCTCCGACGAAAATGTTTTTAGAGTTGGGACCCAATTGCACTGTAAGGATGACACGGTTTTTGTGAACAAATCAGAAGACATCCTAGATGTAGGATATTATATGTTTAGTAGAAAATTTACTAAAGTAGAACTGCATTTACAGGCAAAGTAAATGAATATCAATAGTTTACCATATCCATTTACAAGGAAAAATGTTACTGAACACCATTGAATCGATATCCATAAAACTCTGTACAGGCTTCTTCAAAATCTTGTAATATGTGCGATGAGTATATCACATAATTTTTGGAATGTTTGAGCATGGTTTAATTTTATATAGCTTGCCGTCATGATGAATCGTTGGATTTTACTTTGTATTCCCCGTAATTTAATGAATAAATGACGATATGGGCTCCAGAGTAGTAGTCACATAACTATTCAAAAACGGCTTAAGATGGCTGATAGGGACATTTCTAAATCTTATAAGCTCTACTCGGTTGCCATATACTACTAGTTGTCTCACAACTACCTGCGGGTTGAGACTTGTAAAACAATCCCTTAAGCCGCGGACTACACAGTGATACATTAAAACACAGTTGGCTCAAAAATTAGTTATGTGAAAGTTTTAAACGTAGTCATAAATGAGCTTGAGCTCAAGTTGAAAGATAACTACACACCAGCATATCTAAAAATCTTTAGACTAAAGTTTCGAAATGAAAACGTTGGTCTGGGAGTAAAATATGTACGCACCTAGCGTGCGAGCAATTGCTTGAACGTTCTGCCCTTCCAAGTCAACTCAGTAGGAGATTAACTTCCAGAACTATGAATGAAGAAGCTCTTCATCGCTTTATGATCGATCACTCAACCGTGAATAGAGCAAAGCCCCAAATGCGAATTATCGCCGCACAGCCTGGGCTCATTACAGTGTTTATCGCAGATGTATCATCCTGCTAATCACGGTGCTGTGGGAGTGTCCTAGTGATCAACGGCCTTGGTGATATGGAGCAATGTGCGGTAATTGGGAGATCAAATCGGTACGAACTATGAAATCAAGTATTACGTTTATGTACTGTACTTTTTAGGTTAGATAACAATAATAATTGATATTCTCAATCACTTATTTCAAATGCGTACTGCCATATAGACCGAACAATAATTTACGTAAATGATGTATGCATCAATTAAAAGGCGAACTTGAACTCTCGAACAAAAAACTGGTAGTTTCTTTCCATGAGTACCCTCTAGACATAGAAAGGTTGCCAAAAATATAACTAAATTGATTGACATTCTCAATCACCCAACCTTCACAGCAAACAAATAACGAAGTTCGTACCATCTAAAAATCGCTTTTATTAGAGCCACGAGGAGAGAACGGCTTCAAGGAAGCATGCTAACGTAAGGATGGTTAGAGTTCAAAATTTCTGAAATTATAAACAATATTTTGCTGAAACAAAGATGTATACAATTTTTTTGAACGAAATTTGACAAAACCCAGAGTATCATCATATTCTTCATCCTAGTATACAGGGTTGTTTCAGCGTGCGACGAACGTTGATTTTGTGGTACACAGTCTACATAATTTAGGCATCTACTTACAAATTATTCAAAACAATGAATGTTTACGCGTCTATTCTTGTTCTCCTTCTAGTTCATTTACTGGACATCTTACTACGTAAATCTAGTACCTGCATATCGGGGTGTTTTTTAAGTGCGAATTGTAGTTTAACTTTTCTTTCAGAACAGATGTAGTGTACAGTGGCATGTGGTGGATGTGCGGTCTATTTATTTGTAAGAAAGTGAGTTACATCACATGAGCAGGGAACACAGACCAAATCCATGCTGACTAAGTCAATTTATTATTTCATATTATGGCGTTCCAGTATCACTTTTACCAATTATAAATATAAGGATTATCCCAAAATTGGTGTTTCTCTAAACTTGGATGATACTTACAAATATATCATAATTTTAGGTTGAACAGTTAATTGATGATATGAATGCCATAAGGAGATAAAGATAATGCAATTTCCTTTTTTTAACTCCTAGAAGTGCTGCCAGCTGCTCGATGAATTCGATACTCATGGACGACTGCATCGAGAACGACAAGTATACGAGTATAGGCTGAATGAACCATCGCGCAACGAGGTAAAATTTTACAATAAGTTCGTAAAGAAACTCATGTGTTACTCGAGGAGTTTGTAAGAAGCTCATGTGTTACTCAAACGCAACATTTAGTACAAAGAACAGTAAATGAAAAAAATACCTGAAGTATCACATTTTATGTCTGATTTTGTGTCATTCAAAGTTATCTCAAAAAGAATTCAGCTGATAATGAAGCCACTGAACGTGAAACTCGCACATAAATCTAATAATACCATTTAAAGACAAATATGTTTTGTAGAGGATAAAGGAGTTGACGGAGAAAGGTCTGACCTAATTTATAAGCATGACTGTATAATGACTGGAGAGCGTGTTATATTGGTGAGACTGGACGAAATTCGCGTAAGCGTATTATTGATTCTGCGGACAATGTTCGAAGGAGAAAGTAACTCTCCATTGAATGTTACCATTAATGGGAGAAAAAGTATTATTTAGGTTTTGAGAATGTTTTAGTTTTGTAAACAGTTGATAATTTATGTGTCCCAATACTGGTAGAAGCATCTTATGGTATAGAAGCGCCCCACAAATTTAACCGACTTTTGGAAATTTCGCTGCAATTTTTCCCAAGATCATTGGCCACTCCTCATGAACGTTCCTTATTGATATAATTGTGGTGATTGAAATTTCATTTTTCTATTCTAGATACGAACTGGCATCATAAGTGGTTTTGTTAAAATATGCATCATCACTGAAGCAAATAAAAGTAAAAGCTTGCGTTAAAATATATGATAGTTGTCTTGACTATCCTCAAAAAAAACTGAAAAATTAACTGCTCAAGACGTCCACTATTTGTTGTGTTGAAATAATTTATGCTAAAAGCTTTTGACATTTTTTTAGTCAACTATTCCAACTTGCATCAAATTCAATTAATACATTTCTTATTTAATTTAAATTCCTCGTTCATAACACACATAACGCACGGTAAAGAGTCTTGAAATGCTGTATAGGTTTAATCGGTTTCACACGTCACGAGTGTGAGGTGTTTCAACCAATATTTTCCGGAAAATAATCCGATAGGGTCAAATCAGCCCGTATAAATGATGATCANACAATATCGATTCAATGTTCAGCATAATGTAGAAATAGGGGAATTCAAGCAGAAAAATAGTACTTTGCCCGGCAATAATGATGATGCAGCTTATAACGTGTGAAATTATTTCAAAGACATGTCCTATGGTGAATAATACTTTGAATGGGGACTACAATTGGAAAACTCTCACGTGTTTTTTTCGTATTATTAATGATAACTCCATTCATTCAGGAGATAGAGTGAACATTTTCGATGCAAAAAGTATATTGCTCTTAATCAAAGATGTTATAGCAGATACTTAGAAGTAATTACATAATTTAGGTGCAGCATATGAAAACCAATTGTAGTATTAGTTTTTTGGATTGAACTATGTTTATACGGAGAATATCAACGAGCTTTTCCTCTTAACATTCTTCTTATTCATTTTTCACTGACAGAATATTTAAAATGAATACGTGTTGTTGTACATCTATATGAATATACAAGTTTTCAATGCTTCTGCACTGTCGTCTAGACATGGTAACAAACAAATATGTATTTTTAAATTCCTTCACAGAAATTCCTTGCAGCAAAAACTACTTCCAGGTCTCCAATATTATAATGGCTCATTGATCATTCGTACTCTTTATTAGTACCATTGCAAAACTACGTAATTTCCAGATAATCATTATCTTTTCACTAATACTACTAATTCATGTCAGCGAATCGCGATCAGTATCATGTACACTGTCAACTAACTTACAGGCTCTAATTTTTTTATTTTCTACCGCTAATCTATTCATTCTTCAGGTGGGAGCCGCCCCAGCAGCTAAATGACGAATTTCATCCTATTCTCTGTTTCCTAATTGCTTGCTTCTGTGAAATAAAATTGTTCTCCAGCTGATGCTGGAAAATCTTGCCCCATACACTTTGAGAACTAAACGAGTAAATGCTGCATAATTTTAAGTGCAACGCCTTTTCGAAAAATATCAGACTATATTTCTATTGTATAGCGAACAAAGCTAAGTATGGAAGCGGGCTTTTAGTGAGCGTTTGTAGGCATACCTAGTACGTAAGGTCGATTTTTTTCACCGCTGCGAAACCAATCAATCGTCTGTGAATCGTTAATGAGTGAGCACGTGCAAGTCGGAGCCGCCGGATTTTTGTTTGAGATAAAATGACAGAAAGAGTTGAAGAGTGTTATTCCATCAAATGTTGTTCTAAGCATAGTGTTTCTCAAGCTGAAACAATGCGAAAATTCAAGAAGTGCTTGTGAAAAGCGAAGGACACCGCACAGATAAAGGAGTGGTACAACCACTTCAAAAATGTCCGGCCATCAGTGAAAAGTGGAGCATGTTCTGGTACATGACCTCAACATCCATAGAAGAGGTCATCATTGCTCAAGGAAAAACTCTGGTGATGCCGAATCATCGAATCACGCCTGGAGAACTTGTACACGAGGTTAACACCAGATTTAGATATATTCATTGCAATTAACTGAACATTTAGCCATCGGGAGGATCTTTGTTAAGTTTGGGCCGTAGCTGATACCAATTGAGAAGGAACTTCGCTTAGAGACTGCGCAGGACTTGCTGGAGACTATGCATTTTTTCAACTCTCTCAATGCAGTGATCACTGGTTATGAGTTTTAGGCTGATGAGTAAGGCCCAGAAACCAATTCCAGTCATCCCTACGAAATGTAACCTTCCCTATCTCTTCTCCTCCCGCCGCCTCCTCCCCCCCCTCTCCCCTCCCCCCTCCAAAAAACAAGACGAGGCCTGTCTACAGCAATGTCCCAGTCATCATGACCATCTTTTTTTCTACAAATGGCGTGGTTCATTATTAGTATATACGGTCCACACGGCATTATTACCACCAAGCAGCACCACCAAAAAGTTTTGCTTCGCCTTCGTGGAGCTCAGATGCAAACGGCTGGACCCATGGCAGCGGACAGTTGGTAACCTTATCAGGATAACGTAACTGCTCATTTTTCACAATTCATTCAAAGTTTCGCGGTCAAACACAAACACACAACGCCTCGAGTTCATCTCCCCACTCTCCTGATCTTGCACTATGTGACTTCTGGCTTTTCCACATGCTTAAAATAACTCTGCGAGGAACCAGATTTTAGAGAAGCTAGGACATGATGCAGAATGGAACAGACCAGTAGCGCATCAGATCAAGAAAGGCATTCCAGCCATACTTTCGGCAGTGCCAGAACCGTTGGAAGAAGTTTGCAGCAGATCAGAGGGAGGACTTGAAAGGAATTAGTGTTAAATAACAGTGTCTGATTAATTTCTGATTTGATTAGTATAAATTGGATACCTTTCTGAACAGGCCTGCATTTTATATGCTTGTTATGGAACTTGCTCAGTTTTCTAGTCCGTGAAAGACTCTAATACCTACAGACACTTAAGTACTTTATAATTCTCTTTCCGTACCGTCCATCTGTTTCTGAAACAAATTACGCTCAATTGGAGCAATACCACACACAATCAGCATCGGGACCCCACCTCAAATTAATTTTATTGCGAACTGCGACTTTAACCTTTCATGTATACATTGATTCCCTCCCATTTTCATCCTGTGAGCACAATATTGGTTTACTCTTAAACTAATTACCCCCAAAGTTTTTCTGGAATTTGCTCATCGGAATCAGTTACGAGTTTTTTTTTCGTATTTGCTACAGTAAGTGGTATTATCATGATTTGCAATTAAAGAGCTCATTAATTGCTCAATTCAACTTGTGTGCACTTGTATCTAGTTTAATTAAATTATCTACTTTATTTTTGCACCCTGCAGATATGCCTTAACCGCTTAACGTATTACGTCGAGAAGGACGGCCGTTCATTCGCACGGTCGGTGTTACCGACAGTGGCCGTGTGAATACAACATCCACGTTCACGAGATATCTCGGGATAATACGTTAAGGGGTTGAAAGGAAATATCAGACACCTGTGAATGGAATCCAGACATATTTCACAGGTGTTCTATCAGGCTCTTCTTATGAAATTAAAGACTACTGAACCAGAAAAGTTCAATCTCTTCTGCCAGTGATAGTTTCGTAAGCTTTCTCTCTCTTAAGGTTACGTTATAATTAACCTTGATAATTGAAAGATGAACTTTTTGATAATATTTTATTAGAAGCTCCTTCTGTAATAACGGTCTTGTCATGAAACAACCCAGTTGGAAATCGGCGCATTTTTTTTGCTGTTCCTTGGCGTTCTTTCGCAGAGTTCATTGTCTTAGTGGTGCAGGCAGGGGCAACGCAATGGCGCTCCAGAAAAAGTCTGCGTCGAACTGCTAGAATTCTCCTGAAACCAATTATAAATGGTGCAGGTAAAATTGCTCCACACCATCAAATTTATCTGCCAAGAACTGCAGTTCAGTTAATCATTGAGTTATGTACTACTCGTACGTGTATGTATGATTTGAATTGTGTTCAAAAAGTGTAAGTACAGGTATTCGGAATACCATGAATGAAAAATTGTAAGCACAATTCCAATCACATATTCAACAAGTACGTCACAACTCGAGGACACTGCCGCCACAGTTTCTTGTTGATCTTATCAGATAAAGACGACCGCGTGGAGCATTTCGTTTCTTCCTACTGTATGACGTGCTAATTTGGACTGAATTTCAGAAAGTTACAAAAGGTATAACAAATAAACCACTAAACTTGAAACACGGAAATGGATTGCAAGTTAAAGATCTTGTGCATCCGATAGTCTTCTCATTTAGAAGAACTCTCTTAAATAGGTTAAGAAACACTTATATCTCATAACAATATTATTAATATTATTTCAGGCAGTTTTACGTATTATTCATATCATTTTCGGCAGAATATTATACGTACAAACACATTGTAGCTCGTGTTTTTCATAAATTTAATTCAAAGCAAATGTGATTTGATTCTCGGATGGTGTAGTGACTTTACAATTAAAAAACAGTTGGAGACCGACACAGATCTAAAAATTTTGAGTTACGTCATTCTACCGCACATACTCGAAGTAAGAAAAATACAAATTAGCTTCAAAAAAGTAATCAGATTTAGATGCAATCAATGTTGACAAATTTGAGATAAAGATAAAATCTAGTTGACTTTCACACATAGGTTGAAATAGAGCCTTCACCCTAGGAGTATACGGCAAAAGTCTACTGGATACGGAACTGGAGCATTTCAGTGTTTAACGAAAATGACTATCCTTCGAAATTAATCTAGCAAGGAATTTAAAAGCCCCGCAGAAATCTCCACGTCAGAAATATCCAAGCCCGCCCAAATGAAAAACATCAAATTCACAATTCAATGAACATCAAAAAGAATAAATGGAATGCTTAGGCCCTATAACATACATACAACTAGTGAAGAAATTAACTAATAATGTTGACTCAAAAGTTTGTCGCCTGAAATATAACAAAGTAGCCCGAGTTAATCGTTGTGTACGAAATGCGACATAATGACTGTGAAAAAGTATATGAAGGTTAGACAAATAGAACAATTCAAAGCAGAATAAATAAATACAAGCCAAATACAGAAAAGATGCAAATTAATGCTCTAGTTTTTCAGTATGTAAGGAAAAACAAAGTCACCAACTTGCGAAAATTTTCCAGTATTATTTTAGAGCAAATAGACAAAACAAAACAGTTAGTCGAATACTCGGTCAAATATATAAATGCGAATGACATCTCATTGAACTTACAAACAAGAGCCCTGTATTTCCTCGTATCCAAGTAGTGAAAAATATTGTATCATAAATATGAAAAATTACAAGTATTTCAGAATAGGTGGGTAGTTTGCGATCACCCTGTTATCAATCCAATCTCTGTCTAATAAATTTCTAAAAAATGCTTTGCGAAAAATTGATTTAAGTCACCAGCGCGCCGAGAGCCTCTTTATAGCTTCGTGAATTTAATGTAAGATTAAATGCTCAAGAAAGCCTCAAAGTGCCCACTCTAGAATTATATATTCGACTACCATAAAGCACTCACATCCTGTAACAAAGAAAAGTAATTTCAATGTGCCGATTTAAAACAAAATTCACGTGGCAACAGTTCATTACTTATGAATGGCGTCTTCAGTCTTTCGCAATAAAAACTCAGTAGGAAAACTGCTTATAGACAGTGTTTAGATGTAACTTGGATACAAACGTATATCTTCACATATAACTATTTCATTTGAAATTTCATTGAAAAGAATATTTGAAATTCATCATTTTACAAACTAATAACGGCAAATATAAACAATTTAAATGCATTCTTAACAGAAGTATGGTACCGATTATACAGTACGTAAATGGAGTTCAATTTCTAACTTCATAGCGTATGGCAAAAACACGGGTTTGTCGAATTATATACTGCTCCACATAATTTTGACTTTCGAATAGTTCTGGAGGTACTTCAATGTTGTACTACTCCCAGGTCTATTTCCTGATAATGAAGTCCCCGTTCTACAAAACGACAGTCAATTTCCTCCAATTGAAAATAAACTATAGTCAAGTGAAAATCAAACTCTTTTGATTGCGATTCCCGTGCCCCAATTAAGTGCATCTAACATTCCTCTAAATGAAAATGTAGTCCCTAAAATGAAAGTCAGGTTCTCCAATGTTCAGAATATATTTCACTGTTGGCCATACATAAATTGAATGCTTTTTCCACTTGAAAATATTTGCAAGTAGTATAAATAACGCTTCTTAAACATACAACGATCTTACTATAAAACTGGGTATTACTATGTACCAATGTTTTCTATAAACGTGTGTATATCCTTGAACAAAATCCACGGATCTAAATTTTGAGACTAGCACCACATTAACTTGTACTGAACTCTACAGAACCTTTTTGGAGCGTTTAAGAAAGTTAAATCAGACTCAGGCTAAAAAAAAAACATGGAAATTATCATCAAAATAAAATGAAAAACCTGTACCAATAAACGAGGATCGGATCGAAAACTTTGAATCATTTGCTCAAGATACTATCTTTCTACTCACATAAAACGTTACTCGATGTATTTTAAAAAGTTTTTCATATAGATTAGGTACTGCTCCTAGAAGCACCTGCTAACGATGCTCCAGTACGTGAAGATATTCCTTGGATGATATCCGTGCACTGAAGTGTCGTTACCATGCAGTACCTCTTGTAGCAAAATTAGGGTTATGCTTCAGAGACTAACATTACAATAAAAATGGAAAACTGTAGAGCCATTGCCTCAACTTCCCTTACCTATGATTTAAAAATCCTTAAAAAATTTTTATTTCACAAACACACACCGGTCCTCAACGACGACACTAGTTCAGTACCACTAGCAATACTGTACTTACCCACTTGTTATCTTAGTTCGTTCTGAATGATTCTAGCTTTGCGTTATTCTTATACAGTGTAATGGTAACGATACATACAGTACTACAATGTTTATCTGTTTCTTCATGATATGTGTAAATCATGAAAATGATTTATTAATAGTACTATCTATACTCATAAGCTCTACTCTTAATAAATGATTTTCATGGAAAAACTACGTTTCTACCAAACTTTATCAATAGCTTCATTTTAAAATACATTTCCCAGCTACAAAGTCTATTTCTAAAATTTTGCGGGGAAAACTCTTTGCACAACGACAGATTATATCAACGAACAAGCTTAACAAACGGCAGTGTCTCACGCAAGCGGCATAAATTTTCTGTCAGTTCAGGCATCTATTTTTCTTCGAGAAAGAAGTCCAAGTAGTTTTAATGACTGATCAATAATTGATGCATTATATAATACTATTCTTTAAAATAAATAACTTTTTCATATTGACATCAGACCTGTTTTCATTTTACAGTATACGTCGATAAATTGCCGCTGATACTTCTTATACAATCATGTTTTCGAATTCATAAAGATTGAATTTCGTTCTTCGACCGTCAGATCAATTCACTTGAAAAATTCCCCGACTAAAATGCCGGCGCAACACTCATTCTTGGCGTGTAAAATTTGGTAAGATTTTTCAGCAATAGCTCAATTTAAATCAGCAAAATTTATCAAAAAGATATGCGCAAGTATTTCTGTACGATTATACTCTAATGAACTACCGGAATGAAATTTAGGCTAAAGCTTAGAAAAATTAACGTGTAAAAGTGGAACGAACTTAACTTCAAGTTAAATCTGCACAATATTTCTCATTTCTGATCAAACTTTAATAGCTAAGGAACCAGGTATAATAAATCTATGAAAATTTGACATTAATTGAACACATCAAGAGGTCAAATGATTTATTCTATGTAACAGTTTTCTTCCGTTGAATAGTTATTTTTCAAACCCCTCAAGGGGTATAGGATAAGCCATACGCAATAGGGTTAGGTTAGTTACGTTTGTCTATCGTAAGCTATGGGAACAAGAGACCCCAGGGGAGCGCTGTTAGGCTACTTCAGTTTTAGATAGGCCTTCGGGACTTCTATTTTTCGTGGCCACTTGCTTCTTTCCGTTCTCATTCTTTCATCGCTATTTCTTATTTGTCTTTTCCTCCTCTCCCTTCTTGACTTGCTGTTTCTATGCGCAGGGGATCTTGTGTGGGAACA
>VOMN01051141.1:0-10081 GCA_014899125.1 Orchestia grillus | reverse complement strand
CAGTACCATGGACCAATATCCCAGTACCATGGACCAGTATCCCAGTACCATGGACCAATATCCCAGTTATGGACCAGTATCCCAGTACCAGTATACTACTATAGTGTCACGGACAGAATACGTGCGGTCCAGTGTACGCGCGCTACTTCGGGCGAATTCCAGTATACCAAAACACGCTGGCAAATTTTAGAGACGCACACACGATAAACATCGCTATTTCAATTTTTCATCAAGCTTATTTCTCTGAAAACCTTCACGGATATTTGTGCTGCGTTTGACACATCGCTGAAGGGAGGGAGTCTAATTGTATACGTTCATTAAGGGTTATACAGGTACTGACTGGTATTGGTAGGTACACCAGCATAATGGTACTTCCCACGCATTCTTATTCGCCCATCTCTAACTCTTTTTTCGTGACAACATTCGTAAATCTTCGGGATATCGATTTCCCCGAATACGTGGCACCGCAACACTTCAAATCGTAAAAATAAACAAGGTTCCCTGGACGAGAAGAACAATGACCGCGAACGTACGTTTTGGGGTGCGTCGAGCTGCCTGTGCAGCGCGTGGAGATGGTCGCTGAGAGGGCGGTCGGTGGCGAAAGTGAAGAGCATGGGCAGCGGGGGCAGCAAAAGACTGCTGGCGAAAGCGAATGGGTCGATATCGTTGATGTAATGCACGGCGCACGTCAGGGTTGAGGGCGTGGGAGACAATCGCGGCGACGACGTGGGCGACAAAGAAGGAGTTGTACTCGTCGAGGAAGAAGAAGAAGAAGATAGAATAGAATCCGCCGACAGGGTGGGAGAAGACCGCTCACTGGGCTCGTCCTTTTGTTGAGGTTCTGAGTCAGAAATGGTTTTGTTGCGGCTTGCAACACTGAGACTACTTGGTGAACTCGGGACGGCTGGAGCCTTGCATATACTTGATTGGTCATCTTTTCCGCTATATATTCCATTATTTGGAAGATGAGGCTGACGTTTGTCCAGAGAATCTGTCGTGTTATTCTTGTTGGTTAACTGGGTGCTTTTGTCCGAAGCAGACAAGAGATTCAACGGATCGGGCTGACTAATTTCAGTCGAAAATGAGGAGGATTCGATCGTTTCTGAGGATAAATTAAGGCAGGGTTTCGAGGTTGTTTCAGGTATAGGATCGTTCACAGACTTGGATGAGAGACTGCCAGTACTTTTTGGATTACCTGGTATTTGAAGTGTATTTTTTTCACTTACTCCACTTCTAGAGGGACTAATATTGGGAGCATCATGTTGAAGGCTATCTAACTTTAAGTTTTCATGGGGAATTAGGTCAGAGGATCTGTCCGCATTCTGTCTCGCAGAAGACGGGACAACTGTCACGGACATTTCTGAAGCTGCAGATGGTTCTTTTAACGATTTTGTGGCAGTCGATGGGCGTGTTTTAGACTCCGCCACCGTGACAGACTCAGGAGAACATCCATTAGTTTTGTAGGTCTCCGAAGAGACTGGGCTAATGTTTGCTTTTCCGGGAACACAAGGGCTTGTGACGCGAGATTTTGCGTCTTCCTTGCCAGACACACGAGAGTCTACAATCGAGTCTGATGTATTCATTCCAATTGGTGATGATTCTTTAGTTACAATAGCACCAGAAGGGGTTTTTGTAGCGTTGGGAGAATTTGTAACAGGAGGTGAAGAAAAGTCAGAATCTTGTCTTCTAGCCACTAAACAGGCACGAGAAGAAGACGTTAACTGTCGTTCTCCTTCTCCTAGAACCGATGAATTAGAGTTTATTGCAATCTTATTTGGAGAGCAACAAAGCGTTTTGGGCGGAACTGTAGCCGACACAGATTCAACCAAAGTTGTAGAACGATAGTAAAGAACTCCACAGTTGTTATCGTCGGTGGGCACTCTGTTGGAGGATGGACTAGCAGTCCCTTCGACTTTTTGCTTCGCACAAGTAGTCGAGGATGAGACAGGAATGGAATCCAACGATTTATTCTGTGTTGAACCTGAAGATTCCGGGCAGGGAGAGGAAGTTGGAGGTGTAAACGTACTTGGAATGGGTACAGATGCAAGAGAAGACTTGGAAGAGGTTGAAGGAGAAGAAATGGCTTCACCCGGAATTGAAGATGATAAAACTGGCATGGAGGACGCTGACGACGGCGTCGCTGTGCACGGGTTTTGGTGACTTGTATTTGACGCGTTCTTGCCAGCAACAGAAGCCTTCATAGTTGAATAAAGTATTCTGGGGGCAGTTTTGCCGTGACTGCCGTTGGCTGGAGCATTGTCAGGGCCAAGTTTCCCGTTTTTCTGCTTGTAGCGGACTGAGTTACAGCCGCCATTCAGGTTCTCACCGGCGCTATTCAGGATGGGGCCTGGCGGCAGCGCGGTAGAGGGCATCTCTGCAGCGAAGAGTAGCGCAGCTCCCGCTCGATCGTACCGACATCAGTGTGAAGACTTGCAACTCTAAATTTCAGCTGCTAAACGTTAGCGTCTGCTAATATGTGTATACTTTGGAAAAGAAATATACTCGATTACTGCTGATTCAATACCTGCTTAGCACATTTCCGAAATTGACGGATCGCGTCGACAAGTTTTGTTAATGAGCTGAGCTCATTTTTGAAGCTCGTGCTCGGAAATTATCCTTAAATAAGATACGTTCGGCTTCATGCCTACTGTTTCGCTTTATGCTGCACGTATTTTTTGAACACTGAAGAGACGCGTTTATTAGCCCAGTGACGATGAAGTCATCTCCACTTTAGAAGCTGGTGCTCAGTCGATGATCGGCCAACGCCAGTTTTCAAAGCTCGAGCAGAAAATTGCAGATTCTGAGAAAATCGGCGCACGCAGGAGGCCGTCGTTGCAACGTTCAATTATTCAGAAACCCTTTTCAAAAACTTCAAACTTCTCTGTCAAACTCACTATATTAAGATAAATTTTATCGTGTGTCGTGTCAAATGTCCGATTTTTTTAATTAAAAAACCTCTGGCTCAAGGATATGCTTTTAAAGATGCTGTTTTTATTATCTTGGAAATTTCGCTTCGCCGAAGCAAAGAGATCTCTTCGAATAATAAATTAAATAAAGAGTGGCTAATATCAAGTATTTAAAAAAAGTGTAAAACGTATTACCTCCCTGATGTAATCTCTTTATTTTAATGAAAACTTCAAGTTTCTCAAGTAACTAGAATAAAGTTATATTGTATACTTAATGAAAAGCCTTTTAAAACCATTAATTACCACTTCAATTTATTAGTGCGAACTCACCCTCTCATTGACGCAACTTATTGAAACATTAGTTACTCAAGTTCTGTAACCGTGTTCTTCTAGGCCAATAATTGGACGTACATTTGGAAAATGCAAAATATTGTATGAACTCAGAAATCACCAGAGACGCAGAAATATGAACATACGATTTTGGCATGCACTAAATCTGAATTTTCGTGTATTTCAAATTGTGGTGCACATGTATGCAGTATGAGCTAACTCGTTCGCTGCTTAGGACTGATCTTCTCAGTCATGGAAAACGCTCACCAATAACGCGTGACTGAGATCAGTCATCCAAATGACGCGCTCATAACTTGAGACTGATCAGTCCCATGGCTAATCTCCGCAGTCCCACGCCATTGGCGAGCGTTTTCGATAACTAAGGTCCCACGCAGCGAAAGACTTGGGAGGTAAATCGTCACTGTCTCTTCACGAGCAGTTTTCCATCATGTCAGTAGAGTGCCAAAAAACATTTACCCACTAGTCTAAAAACAAAGTATAAACCACAGTAGGCAAACTGCTTTATTCTTTTTAGACTCGTAGGACCTAAACAACAAGCGGGGAAATGGATCAGGCTGGACAGACCGGCACCGCTGTAAACAACTCAGAGCGTCGGTATGTTCAGACGAGCGTGTGGCGAGTGTTCAAACATGAGCCGAGTTCAAATTTCAAATTCAAACATGAGGCGTGTTCAAATCTCAAATTCAAACATGAGGCGAGTTCAAATTTTAAATTCAAACATGAGGCGTGCTCAAATCTCAAATTCAAACATGAGGCGTGTTCAAATCTCAAATTTAAACATGAGGAGAGTCCAAATTTCAAATTCAAGCGTGAGGAGAGTTTCAAGAACGCTCAAAACCTTGCTTCCGTGTGCCGAACTACAAATGGATATGAAGAAAAATAAGAAAAAATAGGAAAAGAAAGAAGAACTTTGTAGTATTCTGGGAAATACTTTGCTTTGCAAGAAAAAATTGGCCACGGCAACGATCTTTGAATGCGAGCTCGTGATATGGGGCACCTGCAGCTTTGTGGTCGTTCAAACCTTCTCACTGGAAATGAACTCCATGGTGAGTTATGATCTAATAATGAAAGTATCTTGGCTACTTGAGTTATTTATAGTTATTTCTAAAATTACGTTCCACCGTGCTTTATCTAATGAGAAAATAACTATAACCCATATCAACCATGGTAATAAAACTGACGTATGAAAACTTTACTTTCTTTTCTGAACTTCCATTAACGGACTAATTAGAGGGAGAGAAAATTCAACGACGGGAATATTCCGCTCGTAACTATTCTGCACCCTCGCAACGGACGTCCTGGACATCGCAAAATACTTTCAGCCCAGCAGGTATCGTGTGCTGCATCCAAGATCCGTTGTATGCGGTGTCCGTAGATAAGAAATTCAACTGTACATATTTTTTAGCGCCGAGGAGCTTAAAAAAGCACAACCGCTTTAATTCTATGCATGCCTGAAGAGCCAGGCGTCGATAGCGACCACATCTCAATACTCTTATGGAAAACTCGGGCCTCCTTTCACTTGCATCTTCGCAAATATTTCAAAGCACAAGTGCAACGGAGTTTCGTAAGCACACGTAAATCACTTCGAGATTTTCTCCGTTTCTACGAGGGAAAGAGAATCTAGGACAAGTATGGCTTCTCGGCAACAGAATGAGAACAAGGAACTGTCCGCCGTCCAGGGTCACACGCCGAGCGAGAGCCAGCACATTTAACCTCCACACTCAATGCCGGCCACTTGGCCACTGGCGGTGTTCCGAGACTGACCGTCTGACCAACCAGCAGGTAAAGTGGCATCCTAACGGGAGCGACTCAGGAGGCAACCACAACACATACTTTCAGATATTATAGCACATGGGCTCATGCTCAGCGCTTGCTAGGCTCTCCTAGGATGTTACTACTTCATGCATGTTGTATGCACCATTGTATACCGTTCGATGGTCAATACAGGAAATGTTAAATGTTAATATATTCTTTTATCGAAGAAATTTTTAAAGAGAGATAGTAGAAATTCACAGGAGTGATAATCGAAGTAAAAACTAATAATTTACACTATGCTACATATATGGGTATCTTAGAAACAACTTGTCATAAGGGTATCTTGATGAAACAAAGAGTATAACTGTTTCAGATACTCCAACTTCAATCATTAATATCTGTAAAAATATTCGCCACAGCTAGTGGCTCTCAGACGTGATATTCCCTTAAGAAATTTGCGGTGCCAGGGGCGCGACGTCTACGAGCGGCTTGTTTAAGAACAGGTTTTATGCTTAACGGTCAGCACCGCACAGAGCGCCGTCTCTAAGGGAGACTCTAGAGTCTAGAGCGGCCGCAGCCCCTCTAGAGTGACTGCTAGACTCTAGAGAGGCTACTGCCCTCATGCTTCAGCGTTAAAATATTACTAGTGTTCCCACGCCTTCCAAAATGACGGTATATCTTACTACGTATAGTCATTTCCCATATCCCTGATACGGATTGCCTTCTCTGACACAGTCTCGATGATTAGGAATACGGACCCGGGGATCTGGTCCAGGAAATTTTCTCCTAGTTAATTCCTTCACAGCGTAAACACACGAACAAGTAAATGAAGTTGTCGTATGATAATACAGTTTGTGCGGATTTATGATACCCATTAACGGGAACACAGTTCAACTTCAATAGATCAATTGATACGCTACGTCATAGAACAATTCGGTATTAGATTGATGAAAAATTATTTGCGTTAGATCGGATCGAGAGGCTATCGCAGTAGAATAATATGGTATCACTGATGCATAGGAGTATTAGTTTTGGATGGAATACAGAAAAGATGTGGTAGAATAATGCATCATCATAAATACATAAATTTTTCGTATAGTTTCGAAGAGTGGATGTCCGGGAATCATAATGCCGGAAAAAAAATTTGAACTTCTTCCAAACTTCATTTAAATTGGTCGAGCTTTCGAGTACTTTCTTAGAGTTGGTTTTCAAATTTGAAACGGAAACTTCAAATAAAGTTAGGAAAATGTAGAAAGAAGTTTTCCACGTAGACCGAATTATAGTATGTAGAATAAACATACGCGGCAAAATAATTCTATTTCAGAGATGCACTCGTAAGATTTAAATTCGTAATCGATGTGCAGGTTTCTTGGGACACCCTGTAGAAAATATTTTAATGACTCGCTCGTAATGTTCTCGAACACAAGTATTCATGCGCACGATAATTAATAATCTATCAAGAGCCCAGCAGAAACGAGGACTATTTATTAAGGAAAGACACACCTGCTGCCGCGGGCTGGTGAGTTGTGGTCGTGTCGGTGCGAACCGATGTGCGGGTGTCATTAATTTTTGCGGCAATAAGTTTCTGAGAATTTTCTTACGTCCGCACCGATCGAGACGACTGTTATAAGTTACGCTCTACGGCATGTGATTATTCAATTACTTCGAATAATTGTCTTCTTCGGTGACATTTCCTACTAGAAAACTGGTAAGATTTACGTTTCTATACTTCTCAGCGAGTAAATAAAACTGTTCAGACGCCTCCTGTGGTCAGAGCTCAGCACTTTTCTGCTCAAGCTTCCAGTCGGGACGACAGCAATTGGAACGACGTCTCAGACCGGGTGACCCAAAAAGAAAACGGGCCCGCGAGCATTTTTGTGGCATTTTCTACATTCAGTCACTGATCACTTATTCCTCAGGACACGTGGCAGTAGCCCAGAAGCATGACGGAACTGAAGGAAACCATCAGGGAGGAGATAAGGACAATTCCTCGGTCGTTTTGTAAGGATGTCTTTAATAATTGTGCTGCGCCTCAATAAATGCAAAGAACCGAATGGCGGTCATCTCGAGCACATGCTTTAAAATAAAGAAGAGGCAAATGACTATCAATTCGTTAATATGATAGCCTGAACAAAATAAACTAGTAATACCTGCAGTCTCTTTTGGTTCGGACAAAAATCGAGAAATGACGCGTATCAAAATTTAGAGCCCGTTATTTTTCGGGTGATCCTATCATAGTGTGCATACTTAGGCACCACGGACTGTAATGGGAGGATCTGATGCAAAATGTTCTCATATAAAAGGTAAATGAAATAAACTTTTGAAATTTTGTAGCGTCGTCGAATGGTGAACTCTTTTGTTTTGAATTGGGATTAGTTGCAAAATTGAACTTTTCCGACTCGATCCATTCAAGAGTGTTACCTGTGGCCCAACTTTGAACGCACGATTTTCCAAATATCTACGTGTAGTGGCCAGTGAACTCGAGAACCAATTTATGCAAGTATGTCTTTTTCACACAAAATCAGTTCATACTGATGTAGGTATCTTACACAAATATCAGGAGCAATAATTTATGTAAGCCGTATCTCAATTTAGTTTCTCAGCAAAATAAAGCCAAACGTCAGAACCTAATTTACCTTTCAATCCATTCCAAGCTGCCGAGTACGTTTAGCAATTCTGACGACTTTCAAAATGTGTACATCAGTGTACCAGCAGCCGCTGTGCCGACAATTGTTATGATTGGCTGCTGCTGTTGTTGACTTCCTCCCGTGATTGAATTCATCGTGCTCTGATTTAAGTCTAAGCCGCTGCCGGCAACCTGCACCGAGTCTGTACAGTGTTTGCATGGACGCAAGTATCTGCACAACTCTTATGTTCGATGTTTATTTGAAAATTTCGAGCTCTGGCTTAGGGTAGGGAGTGCAGGTAGTTCAGAGAACAGAACACGTTTACCAGAATATTTACATAGAACTGAATAAATTTTATTGACAACGAGAAAACCAAATAAGGAAAAATATATGGGCCAAAAGCACTTGTCTAAAAGTCAATAGTATTCAGGGGCAAGACCTTTTTTGTAATAACAGCATGGAGACGATCATTGTAACTCTAAACTAACTGTTGACACTTCGTTTGTGGTATCTTGTTCCATTATTGCATGCAGATGATCCTCAAATGAGCAAGGTTCTTTGGACCCCTTCTCTGCACAGCAGTTCAGAATATTCGCCACAAATTTCTCATAGGATTGAGGTCAGGCGATTGGCCAAGCCACAAAAGGACCCCCAATTTTTGATTTGGGAACCATTTTTTTGTTATTTTCTCAGCATGTTTGGGTCATTGTCTTGCTGAAAGATCTGCTTGTGCCGGTCATAGAATTTTCTTGGGGTCGGAAGCAGCTTCTTCTCTACATAGTATCGGCCTGTACAATGAAACTACATCCATGTCTCCATGAATAATGTAAAGTTCCCCTACACCATGAACAGAGAAACGGACCCACACCATGATTGTACCTCCTCCAGCCACTGCCATGTTTGACGACAGAGACGGAGTTCTTCGGATCATAGGCAGGCCCTGTTTCAACGCCCCTTCAAGTATGACAAACATAGTTTCGGCCAAATAATTCAATTTTGCTTTCGTCAGGCCGTACAACCCGTTCCCAAAACTGAATCCTTGGCCAAGATGGACTTAGGCAAACCTTAAACGGTTCTCCATATATTTTGCTGTAACAGGAATCCTGAGTAGAGTAAAAACATTCTCTAGTAACCGGTTTTCAACTGACGTGAGGTCCATGCACTCCAGTTCTTTGTGTAGGTATGTGCGGGCTGTGATGGGCTCATTGGTCACGCAGCACATGGCGTCGAGAGCGGCCCGTGATCTTGCGAGGAGCTCCGACTCTTGCCAGACTGGAGACTGCCCCAGTCTCTCGGCGCTTCCTAACCATTGCCCCAACAGTGGAATATGGAACCATAACACGGTCAGTTATTTGCCTATAGTTTAATCCTTCATAACGGAGCCCAACTATTTGTTTTCGAATAGCTTCGGGTATTTCTTTGACTATTATCACCGTATTCACTGAGAATCCATCTTTAACAAAATCTGGAGAGGTTATAACTGTACCAATCGTAGTTTGTTTATATTGCATGTGCTTCTGAAAGTTTTTGAAAGCTATATGAAAAGTTATTTAATGAAGATACTGAAATTGTGCAAGAAAATGTCAATGATTTAACATGATATCAAATTTTGCCACATTTTTTTGTCCCACGTCATTTTTTGGTTTCCTGGTTTTCTGATTGGAAATAAATCTTGTTCTGTTGTTTCAATATTCCTGTGAATACATGTTTTCTGAACTAACTGTACTCTTTATTTCAAACCAGAGCTCAAAATTTTTAAAATATATGAAAAAGATTTGTATAAATACTTATATCCAAACATTGTACACCGTAGTGCAACTTGTGCTTATCAGAAAATAGAGCCGAATAATTATGGATGAATAACTAAATCGATCCTGTTTAGAAGGATCTAAACTATATCATAAATCACGAAGTTTATGTACGCGTTTATTATAACAATTTATTTATGCACTTGAGGAACTATCAGAAAATTCCTGGGTCCAGATTCTCGGGTCCGCATTCCCAATCAGCGAGGCTGTGTCAGAGCACGCAGTCTGTATCAATGATACAGAGAATTGACTTATTTCACGTGAGATTTCCTTTCAGTTTTGACGGCATGGAGACGCTCGTCTATGTACAGTATACTGGAGTTCCGCCTCCTGCAATGGGTAACGGGAGCCTCTGATGGCGAGAAGCTCGCTGCTGTACACCACAGACAACTCCAGCAGAGCTCTCGTACTTTGACCTCATCCCTCGCAAAGAGGATTGAACTCGTTTTTACGAAACACGAATTTTTCAGATTTGATCAAGTAAACCCATCAAAATGTTTAATTGAAAACAATTTCAGAAACCTTGGCAAGAATTTACACGCCCTTCCTAGACTCTCCGACCGACCATTCCCGAGTGTACTCCCGCGTCTCGAATAAATCAAGTCTTCTCAAAATTGTGCGTTTACAACAGAAA
>VOMN01051137.1:0-11089 GCA_014899125.1 Orchestia grillus | reverse complement strand
CTAATTGAAAAACCGAAAGGTATATACTTTGTACGTGACCAACTTCAGAATAAATGATTTTTCTTTTCATATTTTCCTTCTATGCGTGATGGAACCTGTGTGGCATCGCACCTTGTGCGTGGGTTGTTAGCTTTTAGTTCATTCAAAATGGTTCCTCCTTCTCCTCGCTTTCTTTGGATCACATTCATAGGGAAAAAGAGTTTTAAACTGACTAATTGTCCGAACTGACTGACTAAATCCAGGAGCAGAACGTTATGCTATCGTAGAGCTCGAGTGTTGCCATCCTAACCAACTTGTCGGTTCATCTCTGAACTCTACATTTTGGTTATACGTTAAAGTGTACCTTTTGATTATGCGTTCTAGTCTACATTTCGATTATACGTTGAAGTCTACATTTCGATTATACGTTGAAGTATACATTTCGATTATACGTTGAAGTGTACTTTTCTATTATACGTTGGTTTACATTTTTCTTTTTTATTATACACTGAAGTCTATATTTCTATTATACGTTGAAGTGTCTTTCCGTTTCTTCTGCACTGCGAATAAAATTTTAACCCACTAGGGTTCCCGGTAAGAATTTTCTACGTTTTAGACAAACAGTTAAGGCTTCAATTTTTATTATTTTGTTCAAAACCAGCTTGAATAAGCATGGAACTCCATAAAATAGGGATGACTGCTCACGCAGTACTTCATTCATTACTGAAATAATTTGATCCTTCTAGTGTAGAGATCCGATTGTATGACAAGTGTCCAGACGGTAATTTGTTGCGTTCAGGACAAAGGTACTTTACAAACTGATAGATTTTCCAGGTGTCTTTAAATTTCGTGGAGCGTGTCTGGACTCAGTGTGTGTAGTGTGTGTGCCGCACAACCGGTTTATAATGCGGCTCTATTTTGTGCCTGTGAAGGTTACCGGCTTACACACGAGTTCACCGCGTCCCACACCACACAAACGCACCAAAAAAGTTCGCTCCTTGTACCTGCACGAGCGACGCAATCTTTAAGCTCTGGTCGTCCTCCTGATAGCGCACCAGATAAAACGGCAATTTTCTTGTCGTTGCAACTGATTCGATTATTTTTTCTTCGTGCGTGGTTAGTGAGGGTGTTTGGTGTATCTCATTGTACGCCACAATTTGTGGGGGTGTTCGGTGTATCTCATTGTACGCCACAATTTGTGGGGGCGTTTGGTGTATCTCATTGTACGACACAATTTGTGGGGGTGTTTGGTGTATCTCATTGTACGCCACAATTTGTGGGGGTGTTTGGTGTATCTCAATGTACGCCACAATTGGACGTCCGTGCATAGTCCTGCAGGCGGACGAACAGATGCCTGCGAAGTTGGTGCATAAAAGTTGTCTGGCTTATAGACATATAACTTGCAATATACGCGTGAAAGTCGTCTGGCGTATACAGTATGACTTTCAATGTAAGCACGAAAGTCACGTGACGTATACGTTATGACTTTCAATTTACGCGTACTAGCTATCTAACTGCAATGAGTGTTTCATGAAATAAGAGTTTGCGTGGAATAATGTACAGTTTGGAGAAGAAACTCGTGCAGCTGATGAGAGTCTATGCCTTCTTAACTCAATTCAAAATTCATCAGTTGAAATAATTTTTCGGTGAAGTCAAATTCAGTAACTGGGTAACATCAAAAAAGTTCTTTTTCCATTCAAAAATTGTTTGTCGAATCTTACGCAAGAGCATAAACGTAAAATTCTTGCGTGGAGATTCGGTGAAAAGTAATAATTTTCGTTATTGAAGATAGATTTTATCGCCGACGTAGTTCAGTAACGAATTTCTTTGTATCTAGGATGAACTTTAACTCTTCTATAAAGAACGGATCATAATCTACGAATTTCTGAAGTGCGGCTGCATGACTGTGTCTACGAGATTATCTCCGTGCGCTTACATTATCTCCCAGTGGAAGTGTGTGGTTTGAAGGAAGTCACCTCAGCCGACCGTAAACTCCCTCGAGGAAGCATGTAAATCATTTAAAATCTCTACCTAGATGGTATCACGTCAGGGTGCCTCTTTGCACAGGCTCACATTTTACAACTTAATGGATATGTTCGTATTTTTCATTGACAGCTGATCCACTTAGACGGCCCAGCGCTGCAACTCAATTATTCTTGGCGTAGCGTGGCATAGAGATTCGCTCGCCTGCGTTGGGTGGCAGCTCGGGTTCCAATAATGTACAGGCTTGTGTTGTGTGGGGTGCCTGTTTTCCTTATTTTTGTCTTGTGCCCAACGTGTGGTAGGTTGAAGTACATCTCTACATGGCACTGCACAAATTTCTTATGCTCTTTCTGTGTTAGGATTCCAGAAAAAAATGTGTCACATGTATTGCAGACCACAACGTCTTTTGGGCTAGAGCATGTTTTGTTTACGCATGCTTTTGCAGTAAGTGTAAAAAAAAAGCTCCGTCAAGTCCAGCCCTGGTCGTGTTTGGTTACTCTGAACATCAGGATCGGCACCTCCATGACCTGAAAACCGGCGTTTTCTTTCGTTCACTCAGTTTAACAACTCCGGTGGATGAAGAGGGAAATGTGTGAAGGTAAAATATTCTCCGGAGGAAACCTAGAACTGAAAGCCTGCCTGCACTCATTCTTTGATCCAAAACTATTCATATAATTTCAAAGGCCTATGTCTGCATAAAACTTTTCAAAAGCAAACAACGATGAGATCAGTCTGCCGTACGGTAAATTCTTGAATTTATTCCATAGTTTCACTACTCATCAAATGACTTTCAGATGATACGATATGGATACAACGAAAGCATACTACATTTTATTGAATTGAATTTTTTTATCGAAATATTCGTGGTGTAGGTAGGTAAGGCAGGACGCTCTCCAAAGCTACCCCTCAGGAGGCATAGGTAAGGCCATTGGCAATAGGGTCGGGTTAGGTTTGTGTATACTGTGCTATGGGGACTGTGGCGTCCTGCAGAAGAGCACTGTTAGGTCACCTCAGCTCTAGCTAAGCCTTCGGGACTTTTATCTTTCGTGCCCACTTCGTTTCTTGCCATTTTCATGGTTTCTTCGCTAATAATTCTCGACTTTTTATTACTCACCCTTCTTAACTCACTGGTTTTATGCGCGATGAATTATGTGTGTGAAGGCAACCTTGTAATTTCTTGGTTTATACAGTCAGTACTTAATTATCCCTTCTCTTCGCTCGCTTTGGATCCGATTTTGTGAATGAGCAGCTTTAAACTAACTAATAATCTCACCACACCCCCGCGCCCCCCGCCGCAGTGCGCTGTTTTGGTAGCGGCCGCTGCCATCTATTGTTATCTTGTGTTTATTCGATGACATAATATTTTGTTGGTATTCATCGTCGCCACAAACAGCCGTGAACGTCATATTTCTATACTTGTGCACGTCATGCATCCATACTCGTGCACACGCGTCAATGGTGCTGTTGAGGACCATTTGTGTCGGTGGGTCCCGCGGTGGGTCATCAAAGGCTAACTCTAACGCTTGTTCTAATCGGCATCTTTAAACCCCAGTTGTTCTCTTACTTGTCCAAGCTAAGTGTAAAACTCGTTCCAGTACAGCGTTTCCTAACTGCATCGCTTATTATCGTGCTGGTCGAAATCAACTGGGCCAATTAATCTCGTGTATATCGAAATTGTAACATTAGGTCGTGCAACATCTGAACGAGTAGAGCCGTTGACCCTGATTAGGTTCGCGGTGGTGGTAGCCTTCATGTCACTCAGGGGCACCAGCACCTCAGCTGCAGGGGCTTAGAGCGCTGTAGGGCTGTAAGTCATAGTCCCAATACACATATAGTCCCAATACACATATAGTCCCAATACACATAGTTCTAATACACGTAGTCCCAATACCCGTTGTCCCAACGCACAGTCCCAATACGCAAAGTCCCAAAAGCACATCAAATCGTCGAGACTTACTTATGCTTATTCTAACAATATTTTGGTTGTAAAATTCGTAATTTTTAAGCTTCCAGCGTCGGTTGCAGTAAGACGTGTATGAGCTTTGAAATTTTCATGTGAACCTGACTTCAAATTGTGAAACTCGGCTCTGACTGAGCAACGTGTTGATGTTTTATGGTCTGGTTTCATGGTGAGACTTGATGCTGAGAAGAGTGACTTCACTGGTGCTCTTAGAATAAGAGATCGCCATGTGTTACCATGTTCATCACGCGTGTGTATAACTTGGAGATGCGCTTTACGCACTAAAGAAATGTGAATTAATTCCGTTGAATTAGAAAAGCGAACGTGACTTGGTGGGTGGCAGTCTCTTGCTGGGACTGCCCCCGTCAGGAAGAAGTCACGTCGCAACTCACTCTCGAGTGAACCGACTCGACTTGGACGATGAAGCGCTTTTGATATAGGAGCCTAAGGGTGAAAACAGCTACAAGATTGAATTGGAGCAGAGATGAACGAGGGCAGGCATGTGCTCTGAGAAGAAGGACGCCTCTGCCTTATCTGAAAGTAACTTCTCCATCCGCAGCTATCTGGGGCAATACTTCATGCCTGAAGCACGCAGCCGTGTATATTGCGCCATCGAGGTTCCCCCTATGGATTTCCTTAGCTTGTGTCTCGAGTTTTTGTTGCGTGCTGCGTCGTAATGAAGTCTCATTTTTTAGGATCCCGTGAGTCCGGCCCTCTAAATTCTCGCCGTTTTCCTGCAACGATTTCATGCGAGCACAATTTACTTCCCTCCTCCGTGATTTGTTCTACGCTGCCAGGAGAACATCTTCGGCGGGCTGCGTTATTTCTTCTAAAGGACGAGTGTCGGCTGCACGCAAACGGGTCGAATTTCGTGCCCGTTATGCATCTTTATTTCTTTCTGGAAACGTTTTTGAGGATTGCAATTTGTTCCTGAAATTACTACGTTCACCTCAAAGTCGCTGCCGGTGTCCTGGCATGTACTCCCAGCGTCAGTGTGAACGAACTCAAGAATGAATTCATTCTCTTCAATCCCATTCTCAATGTTGATCAGTTTATTAATTAGTTACCATTCAATTCAGGGACATAGGACAAACAACAGGGTTAGGTTTATCCATCTTACGTTACGGGAACTGTCGACCTCAGAGAATATTGAGGTTACCCCAATTATAGATAGGCCTGCTGGACTTCGATCTTTCGTGCCCCCTTCGTTCGTTTTAATTTTCGCATTATTTTAGCTACTTTTTCTTTCATTTCTTTCTCATTCATAACTTACTGCTTCCACGCAGAAGATCCTGCGTGGAAGCACACCTTGTGCATAGATTGCTCGTTCTTAACAGCCCATACTACATGGTCCCTTCTCTTTCGGTACGACATAGTCGGAGTCACTGAACCCTCGGATCTATACCACCTCCACAACTATTTCTTCTACTTTTTAATTGAGCAATAAAACTCTAACTCGTGACATTACACGTGATATCCTGAACGTTTCCATCTAAAGACGAATTTATGAAAGCGAACTTAGCACGCCTTGCACGTCTGCCTATTCATGGCCTCACACCAACGGGCTCTACTAACTATCGGGATCGGTCCTGTCGTCGCAGTTGTAGAAATTATTTGAGAATTTTTTCATTTCATCTCTGTCGCTGGTCGGCCACAAAATACTGCAGGGCACAGTATGTTAGACTACAGCCCTGTAAGAGGTGCTCTAATCGGGATATTGTTTTTGTCCTCTTGATAGAAGTAGATTGTAGGGTGGTAAGTTGTTGAAGTACTTTTTTTTCGTGTTTTTTTGGTAGAGGAGGTACTTCACGCTCGTTTGGGTTTATTGAGTTGCGGGGCCCCCTTTTATTTGTGATGGTGTGTGTTCATGACGGTTGAATTTGCTGCAACTCATCTTTTCTTGTTGCAGACTTCATTTCATGTTCAATTCGTTTAAAATGGGAGTAGGTTTGATCGGAAGTCACGCGTACAAAATATTTCAGGTGCGAACTTGATGTTTGTATTTAATGCTCCATTTATTTTTTGAAGCTCCATTATTTTTGGCGCATTTACGTTCCATCGGTTTTCGAGTTCTGCAGCGCACTTGGAATCGCTAAACGTTAATGACGTTTTTATGCAAGTCGGAGATCATATAATGGATGTATGCGGTGTACGCCCATTTCTTCTTCATAGATCTTGGGGAGGCTCGTCACAGGTGACCTCGGGGTCACCTTGGGACGAACAAGTTACATTCTTGTGCTCCTCCTGCGTACACCCCACGTGCACCTCTCTGTGTACACCCTGTACTCGACCTCAGATGTCTGTCCTGTGTTAGAATGCGTTCCGTTTCACAGGAGGTTCCATTAACCTCGTAAGTGATCACACGCCCTTCGTTGTCCTGCATTGAAAGCTGTTCAGTTTCATAAGTTTTTAACGTCTTAGGTGCACATACACCCCGTACTACGGAGCTTTCGTGAGGGAGACAGAGTAACAAGTGTGATACTTACCTATCTTAAGAACACTCTCCTTTTGCCTGTGATTTTCTGTTTCACCTCCAAGTGTACTCCCTGTACATTGGGTGCCCGAGTACAGAAAATACACACCATCTACTCGGCCACATGCCATTTCGAATCCTTCATTGCACTGCTGAAGTTCTTTGCTTGTTCACTACTATTTTTTCATATACATATTCTCTTTCGATGGCTCATCAGTGCTTCGTTGGGTTAGAGACCCGAGAAAAATACTTGAACCGCCTGAAGCAAAAGTGGCAGTACTTGCTGAACGAATTGTTGCGGGCGTACTTGAGTATGAAGGTGAGAGAGAAGAGAAATCTCAAAAACATCTTAAATTGAACGTTTTGACCTCTAAGCTCATCATCATCATCCTTATTGGTAGTAAGCTTAGAGCTCGAAACATCCAAGTTAAACATTTTCAAGACGTTTCTTCTCTCTCACCTTTAAGATTAATTTTCGGCGCAAAAAAAAGTCTGCTAGTAATTAGGTAGGCTTGACTTCAGCCTTTGTCTCACACTGTCTTTTCTATGGAAAGTGGGCGTTAGATTCTACCCGCCTGCTCGTACGCGGTGCCTTCGATGAGACACGCCCATTTTATTGTCCATTTTACACGCCCATTGTTAAACGTCCATTACCCTATTTTACGTGCCTATTTCATTCTTGATGTACTTGGGGTTCAGCGTCGACTTGATGTCTGTAATGGGAATACGTATGAAGTCATCGACGAATTCGAAGATTTGCTTTCTATATGGTATGAGCTTCGTGTTACATGATATTGTCGACAGAGGGCTTCTTTCTTTCACCCTCTTCCTTCTCCTCCTTCTCTCTTCCCCCACTCTGTTTTATCTCCTGGTTGATAAATCCAACATTCAATTCATTACTCCGTAGAATTTTTTAATTGCTAGTCTGTGTTTTGTGTGCGAGGTGAAGTGGCTCTCTTGTCTTGTTAATGTAAAATGGCTTATTGGAGAGTTATGCGCGGTTTCTGGGGGCGCTGTGCGCGGTTTCTGGGGGCGCTGTGCGCGGTTTCTGGGGACGCTGTGCGCGGTTTCTGGGGACGCTGTGCGCGGTGTCTGGGAAAGTTGTGCAATTTTTTTTAGAGGAGAGGGGAAGGGGGGATTATCCAAGTTACTTACGGTTTTTCTTTTTGACATCTCTTAAACACTGGAACCGAGCTCTCTCTTAGTCCATCTGAATTCAACCGAATCTTGAAGAAACCTGATGAAGATTACGGCATTGCAAGATCCATTTTTTTGTCTTGGAGCTTGACAAACCTTACTTAGTCGTGGTTAACATGGCCAAATTTTAGCTCTTCACTTGTGTGGCGAGGACTCACCTAGGTGCAGTGCTCCATTTTGTGGAGGCGCCCTCTAGTTAGAGGCGTGTGTCTGGCGCCCTTCTGCAACGGTGCTGCCAACCCCCTCCCCTCTCCTGCCGCCCTTATCTGATGCTCGTTCTTTAATCCTGATCTTCGTTTGAGCTTCAGGAGGCATATTACTCTATTGATGAAGACCACAAATTGTGCGGCGGTAAGCGCACCTCAGGCTTCATCACCCCGTCTGGTTTTTGTGGAGCTGCGACGTACAAAGTCCCAGGGCTGCAGCCTCTGCTTGCTGGGATGTGCCTCGGCCCCCTCGCTGGTGATGGCTGAGAAGGGGCGCTCAAGTGGGGGAGGGTTGATTTTGGGGGTATTCTGGGGGCATCGCGCTCTTTTGGCCCTACAGCAACCAATTTATTTACGCAAAAAGACTGTTTTTAGCTTTTTACAGAAAACGAGCTGTATCCTGATGAAGTGCGACTGTATGGACATTTCGGTAAGGGCTTAGCCCTTTCGCTACAATTGAGGAATTACGTCTCGACGAAAATTCGATAACATTTAAGATAAATGATCCCGTTATAGAATAACAAGAGGACAATTCATGCTAAAAAAAATTTAAACTTGGTCCCTTACCCAAATTTTCGGAAATTTTTTACTTCTCTCCTACTTGACGTATCCGATATACCCCTGCAGCTAAATCTTGAAGGTCTCATGAAAATTTATCATATTTTTTTACCGCTCGGGCTAGAAGGTAGGCTTGAAATTTGAATACGTGTCCTATTTGACTTAAGTTTGTGTCGACTCAAAAATCTCGGTTGTCTGAAATTGTATAAATTTCAAAGGAATCTTTCAATTTACCATGATTGAAATTAAATGCATCGAATTCGATTTATTTCATCGGGCATGGAGTACTAATTCTCAATTGATATAATGTAAACTGAAATGTCTAGAAGCCCAGTAGACGACAAAGTTATTTCAATTAAGAGAACATCTTGCCTTTGATATCAACACCCGTTCTCGTGGCACCCATGGAAGGAGGCTGATATGAGCCTTAAGGTCTTGTTCAAACAAGGGCAGTCGTTAAATTAGAGTGTGCTCTCCCGTCTGGACTGGGAAGTACAGTGTACGTACTCGAAGGCGGTCGTCCATTTAAGTTTAAGGCTTGAGTAACGAAACTTTTGCTTTGTGCGTTAGGTCAGTATAGCATCTTAGCGGAACACACAAGTTCGTGGAATTTGCTGCAGCTGCCACCTTCCTAACTGCGGTGTGGGCCTGCGAGCACCACTCTCTGGTAGGTGCGAGCACCACTCTCTGGCACGCACCCCTCCCTTGCCGCGCACGTCGCATTATGCAGACCGAGGGATAGCGGCCTGACCCGCGGATATCATAAGCTTGTATTAATATGAGACGCGGGTAAATTGTATGCTGCTCCAGTTGGTTTATGCCTGGCCTGTGCTCGCCTCGGTGTCGGCGTGGGCCCGTTTTTGTTGCGCTGAGCTCATTATTCATGCCGTGCACATAATTGTACGTGTTAGTGAGGCCAGGAAAATGACGCTCTGCTTGCAGACCGTACACACACACACGCGCGTATGTGCTTGCCTAACCTGTTCTCAGGGGGGCCTCCTTCTACCTGGTTCTATTTAGCGCCGTAATTCTTTCAAAATTTCTGGTGTAGGCAGAAGCGCCGGGGCTGGGCTGCTGCATGCGGTCTCTGAACTTCACTTTTTGGATTTCGTCGCGGTTTTCCTATTCAGGTTTCGTGTGAAATCTGACTGCGCTTCGCATCTCTTGAGGTAGCTCTTTCGGGTACAAATTACGTTTTTGTGTGTGTGCGTTGCTAGAATTCACGCGAATCCTTGTGTTGGTGCTGTGTTACCCGCTGATGGTCAGTGGCAAAGATTCTTGCTAAGTTAGATATTGCTATTCTCAATGTTATTTATATTTTAAGAGGCTCAAGTTCATTTTTCAACATAAAGTAATGAATGTGACGCATAAGGCACTTGCTGCAGTTTTAACCCTTGGATTATTTTTCAGTAAACCAAACATTCATTCCAAGACGGAGATACCTAACAGCGAAAATGGTTGGTTTTCAACGATAATTTTTTTTGGGCATGAAGATTGAATACATGCTGTGCATTTAGACAGGGGGCAGCAACCTGAATGGCTCGCGAGCCAGATTTGGCTCTTTTCATGACTGCATCTGGGTCGCAGGTCAATCTTGGCTGACGTTTGTTAACACGATTTCACGTATTCAGTTTGGCTCGGTGTGTGTATATATGGCTTGCGCGTACATTCAACTCTTTGAGTCTTAAAAACATAAGCAGTTGTTCGAATTTGGATAAATTTCATCTATTGTGCTGTTTGCACTGATCATAAAATGTACGATGAATATTTTAATAAATATCCAAGAGTTCTCTAGTTCGAAAAATGTTGGCAGTATTATCTCGGCAATGCTCGTGAGGGTCGAACGATTTGAATTTCATGGGTTCCCTCAACCGAAAGGGTTCCCGGTTTCAAGATTTCGGTGTCAGAACGTGCGACTGCATCCGAGTGTTGCCCTTGCGTTGAGGGCAAGGGCGCCGTCCTGCGGAATTTACCGCACGAGACACGTCACTTCATATTCTGTGACAAGTACGGCTACCGTCCAGCACCTTAGCGTGGGTCAGGAGATGGCTGTACAGCTGTAGCTCTTTACATCTGCTCCTGTTGTCTGCACTTGTTTTAGGTGATTCTAAATTGAACCATTGCCGTTTTTTTTAGGGGGGGGGNTTAGCTTCTGCCCGTCTCGGTAATGTGCTTATTTATTGCATCAACTAGTGAGATGTGAGGTTGACGGTTGATTCAGGTTTTTAGAGAGGCTTGTTATCAACCCATCTTGGCCCAAGCTAATTTTGAGGATTTTGTCAATACTGTTTGTACGATCACATACATTTTAAATTTATTTTTGCACAAATTCGGTACAAATAATGCATAATTGAAGCATCATAAATAATGCACCTACTTTGAAATAGTTATATCTACGGTCATATATTGTATACTGAAATTTTTTCAACTCTTCTCTAACTTGCACGCTTGTTTAATATCTATTAGTTCATTAAGATTTGCTCGCAATTTCTTAATTCTAGATTATTTCGTTCCCTGTCGATACTAAGGGGACTTCAGTAAACCCGTCCAACTTTGAGTCCATTTCCATAGACTAAATTCGCATCCTTTTTTTACGCATCAAAAAATGTTTATGAACTCGACTGATATTAAACGATCGAAACGGCTGATATTCTTCTTCTATAACTGTAGCTAGAATAGATGTGTGAGGCCAAGAAAAAAAAAATAATTCGCTCACAATTTCATCTAGCACCA